>QANZ01023827.1:254592-267786 GCA_003254925.1 Chamaecrista fasciculata
ATATATATATATATATAATAAAGAGGGTATGCGGTAATTAAGGATATGGTTGAAGCCTTGAAGGGCAAAAAGAGAATAGCGGGGAAAAATAAAAAAATGGTAAAGTTTTGGTTAAAAAAGTGTGGAATGAAGTTAATAATAATATTATTATTATATTAGATGAGAAAGACCAATGAGCGTTGATATTTGAAACGGCTTGCTTGTTGTCCGAAGACGATTTAAAAGGCACTCTTGTGTGGCTTCCCTTTACGAGTTAAACGCCCTCTCTTTCTTTCATCATTTTCACAAAATTCATTAGAAAGAAAGAAAGGAAGAGCGATTTCTCTCTCCGATTTCAACCAACAATGGCCGATCAGCTCACAGATGATCAGATCTCTGAGTTCAAGGAGGCCTTCAGCTTGTTCGATAAGGATGGCGACGGTTCGTTCTCGTTCCTCTCTCTTTCAATTTCATCGATTTAATTTCCTAGATCTAGATTTTTTTTAAAAAAAAGTTTTTCAGATGCGTTTTGGTTTTTCATGCTGTTCGTAATTTTGCCTAGCGATAATAAAAATGATTGTTGTGCTGGAAGTTGTTTTTCCGGCTCTGGCCGTTAATTTTAGAGCTGGTTTTTTGCGATTTAGATCTGAGACTTGCTTTGCTGGTTTCGAATTTGTAGAAAGCTGATGTATATTTTCATTTCTTGATATGCGTTACGTTAATATAATCTTATGCTTTGTGTCTGTATTTGAATTGACGAAAAATTTTCTGTGGATACGAAGAGGAGGAAGTGCAAGAATTAGTAGTTTTTGCTTTTTGTAGGCGTAGTCTTATGTTTGATTTTACTGGAAAAAAGTTGGCCGTGTTTATTCTCAAAATCTTGTTTGCCTGAGCAAATGGAAATGAGAAAGGAAGAAACTAAGTGGATCTTCGCATGCACACATTATTCTGCGTCATTTTAAAATGGTCTGAACAAATATGAGAGAAAAGACTCGTTGTTTGTATTAATTTTTTTTTCTTTTCCAAGTTGTGATCTGTGTAATTAACTTGTAAGCACGTAGTTAAAGGTGTCAGAAAAATTGAATGACGATAAATCACTTTGTATTCCTCCTACTCTTGTTCATTCTTTCGACAAATATAAACAAGGAAAGAGAGCATGTGATTGTTTGTTGTAGTGATTAATTCACTCATGTTTCTGATGTTTTATGATCACCCTGATCACAATGCTAGAAGCCTAGATATGAATTCCAGGCCCTACATATGATTTAAAGTGTTGCAAAACTATTGGACTTTTTAGTTATTTCCAATAAACCTTAATGGAAATGCTTTATTTATCCTTGACTACAGAAAATTAGAAACTGTTTTTGAATTGAATGTGCATGATATGATCTTTCAGGTTGTATTACAACCAAGGAGCTTGGGACTGTCATGCGGTCATTGGGGCAGAACCCAACTGAAGCAGAACTTCAAGACATGATCAATGAAGTAGATGCTGATGGTAATGGTACCATCGATTTCCCTGAATTTCTGAATCTTATGGCCAGGAAGATGAAGGATACGGATTCTGAGGAGGAGCTGAAAGAGGCATTCCGAGTTTTCGACAAGGATCAGAATGGTTTCATTTCTGCTGCTGAGCTCCGCCATGTGATGACCAACCTTGGGGAGAAGCTTACGGACGAGGAAGTTGATGAGATGATTCGTGAGGCTGATGTTGATGGCGATGGCCAAATAAACTATGAGGAATTTGTGAAGGTGATGATGGCCAAGTGATCACACACCATCTGTCAGAAAGAAGTTATTGATAAGAAAAGACAAAAAAAAAGGCTAGGTTGACATATATTATATTAGTACTCCTAGTCCCCCCTTCCCTCTTTTTAAACTTTTGTTCAAATGATTTTGAATCCAACCTTGATAACATGAATTTGTAAGCTCAGCTGCTAATGGTTGCTATGTAATTGGTGTTTTTCGTGTTTGCCTTGTCACTCTGTCTCCGAAGTTTTATTGTCATTTCACTTCATTCCTCCCCCCTTCTTTCTTAGCTTCATTTTTTTCCTCTTTGAAACTTTGACCGTTTCTATGGATTCAACAACCTTCTATGTTTCATTGAGATACATTTCTATGAATGTTCTGTCTGCGATTGAAATTGTGCGTATCTGAACTGCGTTTTGGTCTTTTGCGCTTTAGACAATCTTAATCGATGTTGTGTTGCAACTTGCAATGGAAAAGACGTTGGGCATGCGCAATATCTCAGACTCAGTATCATTTCTGGAGTTCTCTAATCTATTTGACTGTTGAAAAGTTTTGTCAAATTTATCTATAATTGGGCTTAATGATGATTACTAATGAATCATGGTTGCATGCAACTAATGATGTGATTTTTTTTTTTTTTTGAATTTGAAACTTCCAAAATTTATGAAAATACAATTCAATCAATTCGATGACTAAGATTTAATGACAAATTTTATTTTCTCATATTAATACTATGTCAAGTGTCAACGTAGTTAAGTTTTATAATTAAATCTTTATTAGTAGTTTATTTTTAATTGAATTTTTAGAAGATTAATTTTTTGTAATTTATTTATTAAGAATTAAGTTAAAAACTTATTTGTTTTCAAAACTAAATCACTAATTTGCTAAAATATTAAATGTGCTAATCATGTCCCAATAGAACTATGTTTACTATGATAACCTTAGCCCACAAGCATTAGGGTTTTCTTTTCTCAAGATTTGTTGTGAATATATCTTATAAATTCTGAAATTACATCAATTTTGAATATTCATTAATGAAAACTATTTCTTTTCATTTTACTTTTGTTGAAGGATTATTTTACCAAGAACTCCAGCTCATTGTGTACTCTGTCTTCACTTTTCTCATTCCTCAACATTTTTTTAAATTGTTTTTTGAAACTATTTTTAAGGGCATTTCAACTTTTTTAATTCTGAAGAACCAACATTTTTTAAAGCCCCTCTTTGTGCTGATACTAAAATCATTCGTCAAAATAACAAGGGGCCAAGAAGACCACAGTTCTGCATCATAATTTATTCCCAATTGAAAGTTCTCATTACAGAAAATGTTTCCCACATAGGCCCCCCCTCACTTTTCTCTGCCGATTAACAAAAACTTAAAACCACAAATGAAAAGTTCAATTATTGTTCAACTTTATTACAATCTCTTCAAACTTTTCTTTCTGGCATCTAGCTTCTTCTTGTCTGCCGGAGCTTTTGCTAGTCCAGTTTCCTTCTTTTGAGGTGCAGGAATGGCAGAAACCATGGTTGCGGCTGCAGTAGACTCATTAACAGCGGTCTCACTCGTGATTGTAATACCAGCTGTCTGTTCTTGACTGTTTCCTCTAATAGCCATAGCCGAGGGAGCTGAAGAAGGCTGCAATGGCAATGCAGCACTCAGTGGTGCATTTTTTACATCTGATGAGTTTATTTGATCCACATTCAATGCGGTTGTAGATTCTGATATAGCTCCACTTTTAAACTTGGGTTTCGGTTTGGCATGGATTCCTGTGTAAAGCCTGCATTCAGCAGATGATGCCCATTGATCACATATTCACATGCATTAAAGTGAAGAATATTTCTTCCAAATCATACATATGTTAGTATAAGTAACTGCATTTTCAAGGGAAAAACAACTCAAACTTCGCTAAAACAGGGAATCAAAGTCAGAAAGGAATAAATAGCTAGCTGTGGCTGAACTATGGCAGATGTAGAAATATGGCAATTATTATTTATTTTCTTAAAGACAAGTGTTAATCCAAGTTTCGCTTGCCACACAAGACTCCAGAACATGGTTAGTATTAGTAATCACTTGAAATGTTAGATTCCCAAGGTTCTCCCTTCTCATGCAAGAACAAGACATGAATAGACAACAACGATAACATTATTGGCTTGACTCACCTGGCATGTCTAGCATACTCTTCATAATTTTCAAGCAGCATCTTGCCAGCCTGTTCATTTAGAGCTGATTCCGGAAATGGTTCAATCAATAGACACCTAACTACCTGTTGATAGTCAAAGTTAGACCTAAGCAGTATGTCAAACTAAATTCAATAAATGATTAAGATCTAAAATAGCTAAGCTCAACCAGACAGGTAAAAGCTGATAAGGTTTTGCTTATGTGAAGCAAATACTTACAATGAGAACATGTCGTAACCCAAGATGAGGATTCCAATCCTTTTTTAGTGTGTTGACACAAATCTCTCCATTGGTTGCAATATTTGGATGAAATATCTTAGTCAAGAAATAACCTATAACATTTAGGTTCAACAGCTTTACAAGTCAATGAAGTCGCAAAATTCACAAAAAGCATAGATAAAAGTAGAAAAAGTGAAGAAATGGCCCCCATAAAAGTGTATATCCTCCGCTTATTCTATCAAATAAAAAAGCTCAACTTAGTAAAAAAGGAAAAAATACAAATACAAGTTAAAACTCTGAATATACCTTTAGGCGGAGAGTTTGGAAAATCTCGAGATAATAGCAACTTCATGCGGAAAACCCCATTCTCATATGGAGTTCCAGCTGCAAGAGTAAATAGATAACGTTGATTTAATTTAAATTGAACTATTTACCTAATGCTCAAGACTAAATTTAGAATATAGATCCACATGCCTGGGCCTTCTATGTCTGCATATATTGTTGAAAAATCATCATCATTCACCACAACTTTGATGCCTTCAGGCGGAGACTCATCAAGATTTTTCAATTCCTTGACAAGTTGCTTTATTACATTTGGTGAAAGATTTTCATTAGCTGCCTGAAACAAAGCAAAAAGTACAACATTAACGATTATGTCAAAACTGAAACAATTATGTCAACTTTACTGTATATAAATTGCATATGCATCATCAGCATCAAGATGGTCGTAGGAACCAATAAATTTTGAGTTAGTTGGGAAGGATAAGGTTTACTCTATAATTTCCTCCACATAATTTCTTGTTCAATTGGACAAATAAACTGAATAGTAATTAGACTTGAATTCAAAGCAACCATTATAATAGAAAGAGATTAGCTGTACATATTCCAAAGCAACTGCTCTGAAAATTCCTGGGCCAATAGCAGTAATAGAAAGATGATTTAAATAATGGAAGCCAAGTGATATCCTTAACTAAGACAGAGTGGACCCACCAGTAAATTTACTCTACAAATAGCATACAAGTCAGGCCAAACAATGCAAGCCTAGTGGAGCTGCTTACGATATGAGTCAAATCAAAGAAGAGCAGTTGTGTGACAAATCAAAGAAATTCTTACCATTAGCACAAATACAACTGCAGTCTACTTTATGTTCTGTCACCAAGCAGGGCTGAGAGCTTTCTTACACAATTAACTAAATTCTCAGATGAGACGCTCAGAGTAAAGGAAGCAACCAAACCACAGAAAAGCGCCTGAAAGATTTTGTTGATGAAAGAATTAGTGAAAAAATACAACTCCAGGGTGAAGAAATCCAAACAAAAAAAGAAGCATTGATGACTAGCATATGCTATAAATAAACAATGATGTTGGATACCAGAGAAGATATAACAGAGACAATAAATATTATAGACATGGGATGAATTAGAGGATCCGTAAGAATATTTCAGTGATCACATCCCAATTTAGCTTCACAATACTCTAGAAAATATTTGCTTTTCTAAATTTTGCTGAACATATGTATTTTACTAAATTGTATTCAGATTACTTTTCTATGTGCCTATATCTACTCTTCAATAGTCAAGGAGATCTGGAAATAAATCAGAAGAATTTATATAATTGACAAGAAGATATTAGTCGATCATACACAAAATCATAACTTTTTTTTTTCATGTTAAATATAAAGAACGGTTTACAGTTTACTTGTAATGGATGAATCTCTAATTTGCTGATAAATCACTTAAAATTTTGTTTGAAGCTCACCAGAGTCAGAAAACAAAATAATAGTTCTGAGCTCTGAGGTTCATTTAATATGATGCAGAAATATGGGATAAGAACAAGAAAATCTACTAAATCCAACATAGATATAAAGCATGCCCCTTTTTTTTTAAAAAAAAAAAACCTATCAAGCCAAAATTAAACCCACATAGTATAGCATAATGCACTATGATCTGCTTGCACCATAAAGAGACATAAAACACAGAAACTGCCACACAGATAATTTCTTGAACTCATTTCTGTAATCACAACACAAATATAACGCGTACAAGGATGCGCTTATAGATAGAAGTGCTTCTTGACAAAAATGGGCAAATCATGTTGCAGAAACTGAACAATTATGCCAAAACATGAACAGAAATTTAATATCTTGAACACCTAATCCGCTTTATGAGTGAATGCTAAAAATCCCCCACCCTGATCATAGAACATGAATGAAGTAAGCAACTCACTCGAAAAATCCAACTGACTCAATAAACTGAAAAATCTTTGCCTCCGACAACATTGATTTTTGAAGAGACACACACACACAAGGAACTCCTAAATTCACATTTATCTAACAGACCCGGTGCAAGACACGGCATTGAAACCATAATGCACCACGAAACCCAAGAATCTCAACATTCGTAATCGAACAAGGAAGAAACCATAACCATATCTTAACGGACAGGAAAAGCATCACTACAATGTACAATATATATACACATACATATAACTCAGAATTAGGGCAAAGACAACGTTTAGCTACAAAATGCCAAACCCACAAAACCAGATGAAAAAGAAAATGCATCACCGAAAAATCAATACGAGAATTCACCTAATCAGATGCTTTCTGGGTACGAAGAAACTAAAGCCAGAAGAAGAGAGGGAAGAAAAAGCGAAAGTGTAAGCAAAATACAGAAAGCGAGCAAGCGAGCGATCCCTCCTTGAAATTATGATTGATCAAAAGGACATGAATGGCGTTATATTTATCCAACGGAAATGGAAAATTGGAAACGCAAATATAGTAATAATAATAATATAATAATAATAATAATAATAATAATAAAATGGCCAAAAAAAAAAAATAATAATAATAATATAATAATAAAATAATGTTGTTTGAATTTTTTTAAAATTAAATAATTTTGCTTTGGAACGACGTGTGCCTAATCTTCCTTCTGGATTTGTAGACGTTGGATTCTTTATGTAAAGATGCCCCACGCGCTTTTAGGGAGCGTGTAACACACTGCCAAAAGAAAGTATACATTTTTTTTTTCTAAATAATCGATAATAAATATGAAAAAAAATAATAAAAATTTTATGAATGAAATTATTAATAATTATTTTTATTGAATATATTTTTAATGGATTAATTTTGGGAATTAGGAGAGTTTTGTGTTTGGAAGTGTGGTGAGATGAACGTTGAAAGGTCGCCTTCTCAAGTAGCCGTTGCGGGAGCAGTAAGCAAGATGCCTTTCATAAATTTATACAAATACAGCTAGCTACCTTCTCATCATTTTTGACATTATAATAAATAATTGAATAATTCAAAAAAAATATTTGAAGTTTGAACCTATACATATCATGTTCATGTTCGGTATACCTATTAATTAATTGAAGACTAGAGAAATCTGTTTTCATTTTTTTTTTTTCTTTTAACTAAAAAAATTGTGTTAGTTACTACAATTTTTTAATTTATCAAAAATAGAAGATCAATTTTGATGGAAGTCATTGTCTTTAACATAGCGAAAGAAACAAAGTATCATATGTCAATTATAAAATTAAAAGAAAGAAAGAATACATTTGATATATTTTTTTAATGTTCACTTTTCTTGCATAGTATTCTAATTGAATAAGTGTGTATTACGTAAAGCAGTGATAATTATTAAAACAAAACGGCAAGTAATAATTTTATTATTAATCATATGCCTGATTCTTATATTTCAATGATCTAAATCTAAATACCAATGGCCAGAAAAAAAATCTAAATACCGTTATCTTATGGAAATATAAAATTTAATTAGAAAACTAGTGCTTTTAGTTCTTTTTCTTTTTTCAATAGTACTATTTACCTAGTTAAAGAAAGCAAAAGCAGTGCGATAATTCACTTAGATGTGAAACTTTTTGTTTGTTTGTTTGTTGGTTTAGATATCAATCTTATGATTGAAGAAAAAGTATAGATTTGACACAAAATAGCATGCTGATAGAAAGTGATGCCTGAATTTTGATTCCTCCATATCAATTTCAGACCAATAGATATAAGAGGTGAGCCCCACATGTGTATTTTTTTTCCTGTATATTTCCCACAGGACGGGCTATTTAATGCAATTCCTATTCTACGAAAAGAAAAAAGGACAGGACTATTTATGTACTCTTATATCTACGTTATTCAATAAAAACATGATATATATATACTATGACTTAAACAATTAAAGGCTAACATATACAATCGGCATCTAAATTTGTTGTTCTTAAAACTTGTTTACATGATTTAGTAGGTGGGTTTCTCACTTGCAGAGGAATTGCCTAGTCTTCATACATGTACCAGAAAAAATGGGGTATGTCAAAAACAACATACCCCTTGCACTTATTTGGATTACAATACCTCTTCTAAAATACACCAAATTGAAGAAATGGAATATAAGGATCCTCTATTATCTTCTCTATAGGTCTCTCAGTTATTCTCCTTTTCCCTTCCCTTAATACTCATATCAAACCACCTTAAAATCACCGGCGTGAAGCAGCCTTGCACTGCGGAGCAAAACCAGCTCACAAGTCAAAAAGATGTCTTTATACAATATTGTGATTTGGATCCTTTAGAGTATTTTAGGAGTGTAATGCTGAGAGAGATAGAAACATAGTAGAGAGAGAAAGTGTCAGAGGGACCCACTTTATCTCTCTACTTGTTCTATTTTTTTCTTAGCACTACACTTATAATACACTGTAAGATATCCAAATTGTACAATATTGATATATAGCTACTTATCACACATGGTCTTAAAAAAGAAAAGAGAGAGAGAGAGAGAGAGTAAACAAACAAATATCAAAGTAGAAAGTGAAGTTAGTGAAGGTGAGGAAGTAGCCAGAGCCCTGAAGAAGCCTGAGACAACCTCTTTTGGGTCATACAAATGATCTCCAAGTAGAATGCTTTAGGTATAGTGCAGACATCTTCAGTGCTGAACATTTGATAAATTTACGTTGATAATGAATATTTCAAATGATTATATGCAGAATGTAAAACATGAATCACAAGTTGAGTTTCACCCTCGGTTCCACTATTGGTGTGATACATTCTTTACGCGTCCATCATACAAGCTACATTACTTCTCATGACAAAACTGGAAGTTGAGGGAACAAAACAAACCTTTCCCCTCACACATTCTAACCAACTCTGTTGCTGATAGATTGATGGAGAGATTTAAGCTGAGTGTTCCATTTGTCAACAGCAGTGTATTTTTTCATTCCCTTCGACCTGGATCACAGTATTTTTAAGTTAAAGAGGAATTATGAAGTTTAGAATATGATGGATTGAATAAGAGCAAGAAGTTTAAATTGAGAAAATGCTGACCTGTCTGAGCGTTCTAACAGACGATTCACTTGATCAATGTGCCCTTGAATTCTGTTATCCAAAATTAGTGAAACCAATAGCTGCTCAACATCATGCTCAGGCACATTAAGTTCCTGCACAACAATGGATTTCATCAAATTATATGTTTGATTACTCAGACTTGAGTCTCATTAAGTTTTTTTTTTTTTAAATAAAAATCTTCAAGATTATAAAAATAAAAAATGAAACAAAATAAACTGTGAACTTTAGCTTAATTGTGTCAGAAATGTTTCTGCAAGTACTCTGTTCTGCACAATGAGGTAATTGTAAAAATATAGATATAAGAAAGAGGCCGGACTCTGAACAGTCCAAATAATGATTGGATCGTTCTCTTCACAATGAGCAAAGAGTTTCTCTAAATCCACACTGTACTCTCACCCATTAATGACACAGGACCAACTGCTTATGCGTCAAGTTGTCAAGGATTTAATTTACTTTTTCATTTTTTTAGGGGCTTGGTAGGAGGAGTAACATAAGTAAAATTACCTTTGATATAAAAGGGATCCTGATCCTTGTATAGGGTTTGATGAGCTTCAGCAAGACTTGCGTTCTTATGTTCTTCAGCAAATCTTCAATGTAATTTCTTATAAATGGATCATCCATAATGGTTCTTCTGTTACTCTGAAAGTTAAACACCCAACATCCACCAACATAAAAATTAGACAGAAATAGAGGAGAAAGATCTTAAGGTCAAATTGCTGCATGACTCAACCTCATGCCAGACTCAGTACTTCACCTTCAAGATTCTCTCAAATTCTAATATTTCATTCCGTTGATAGGCTGCTATCAAATTTGTCATTGCCAAAATTTCAGGGTCGTTCTTGTATCTGCAGTACATAGTACATGAAAGGTGAAATATGACAAGCAAGGGTAGATGTCATCCTCAAGTCTCAAAGAAATAAAGAATGTTGAAAATCCCACAGGTAAAATGAAATAGTAGGATACAAAAGACATAAAGGACTTACGGCTTAGCCTCCTGCCCGTCAAAAGGATTGACTTCAGATTCCATCAACATGTTGGCTAGAACAAGATATCTGGCATGTATGATAAGTATAATGGTACAAGATGTTACAAACAGATTGCTAGAGGTCTATTTTTCGCTGACAATAGCTTTGCACATATGTCAATAAATGAATAATTGAACATGAATTCTGAACCAAGGAAAAGATTGAGTTTTAAACAAAAGTAGCACACTTGTTTGCAAAGAAGTCATAGTTCAATTTAATTAATGATCATACAAATTCAATCACATAATTTTTTTTGGAAAAAACTTATATGCAGTTCCTTATATGTTTACTATGAGGTTCCTCCAATCACAAGGTTCAATTACATTCTCTCTCTTCAATTATTGTTTAAGTAAAAGTTGTCTTTAATACTCTCTCTCTACCATGATTGGTCATGCAAAATAAATTTGCCACATGTCTTATTTTCATTGGAGAACCTTATAGCAAAGATATAAGGAATTGTATATAAGTCTTGCCCATTTTTTTTCATATTACTTTTTACATGTGAAATGAATTGACTGTAATACAAAAGTTGTTTGGAACTAATTATAGAAAGAATTATGTTAACATACTTTAGGCATTGAATGCGCCTCTGATTTCCAGCTTCATCATAATTTTTGAAAGCTTCAAAAAAGTCAGTAGCTGCTTCTGCCCATTGACGCTCAGCCATATGCATTTTCCCTCCACATTCATGAATTATCCCCATAATTCTTGGATGGGGAATTGCTGACTTAATAGTAAGTGCTTTCTGGTAAAGTTGCTGCATTTAATACCAGGGAGATGGTAAAGATCAGAAAGGAAACTTCACCAAACCCAACATAATTTTAATCAACCAATCAATATGTCAAGGGGGAGAGTTGTAGGATGTAGATACATGAATATTCCCCTTGCCATCACAGGCATTTCCCACTGCACAACTGATTAAAAAAAAAACACGAAACTCCATGACCTGTAATCCATTGTTGACTACAAAATTATACAATAAATGCACTATTGGCTGTTGCAGCATTTGTATTCCACACACTTGCGTTATAGATAACAAACTAACCAATATTAAATTATGTTTTACGAAAATTTCTGTAGTAAAAAAAAAACTTGCAAAAATGGTTGTCCACACAAAATGTGAAATTTCAGAAAGGGACCATAAAGAAGCCAGTATCCTTCATATAGTAACGTACAAGTGTCAAAGGATGATTAAAATACTCATACCCAACAAGTGCCCGTAAATTCTTCCCTTTGGCGCTTGGTTCTAAGACAAGGTGAAAAGTAAATGGGTCTAGATCTGGGGACAGATAAAAGGATTCAAACCCGTACCTTACTCATAATAGTATATATATAATGTTTGAACTTTATATGTGGACAAATTGAAGAATTGATAGAAGTAACTTAATGGCGCATTCTTGTTTATGATTTTTTTTTTCCATTTTTGGTGGTTACAAATGAAAAAACTGATAAAAGATAAGTTTTGATTAGAAAAAAAAACTACCATACAATTTTTCTAGGTTTCTAGGTATGGACATTCATGATTCAACTAAATGTAGAGTCCATAGATGATGTTTGAATTTCCGCTCAATTACGGCTCTAGAGATGGAAGTTTTTTTTTCAGAATCCAAAGACGAGGAACATACATAGTACCTTAACCATGATCATCACTACAACAGTCTTAACATTGAACTATCATCCTCAATCAAACTTTGATTTCATTTCAACATCTTTTCTAACATAGTCTTACTTACTACCAGTAACAAAAAATAAAAATAAAAATAAAAATAAAGTAACCTACTAACCTCCATCCTAAAATGTTTAGATCAGCTATAATAAGTGCTAACAAGCAATCATTTAGTAACTTTTCTACTTTTACCAATTTTATCTCATCCAATGAAGTCCATCAGATATCGCCTCACCACTTTAATAGCAGACAGCTATGGAATAAAGCTACAAACTCCCATTCTGGTGGGAGAGTTCACAACCGTTCTTTATAAAGTTTTCTCATATCCACATTTAGTATAGCCCTTTAAAAAGGCTGCTTGATGATCTATGTTACCCAAGTAAACACATAAAAATAGGCTTCATTTTTTTTGGCTATTGAAAGCTAGGTTTGTTTAATAATTTATTGTTCTCCATTTCAGTGACCCACACTTTTTGGCTGAACTTTTCGGTTCACACTTAAGAAGGACAAGAGATATAAAGTGAAAGAATCAATTATATTAATAAGTAGAAATAGGGAAGCTGAAAATCACAGAAGCAGAAGCCAGATAGGGCAAGGAGTGAGAAAAATGAGGAAGGGGAGAGAGAAGATGAGAGTGTAATTTATTTTACTATAGTTTTCAATTACTTGTATAAACTCATAATTCTATTTGTTCATTTATTTTGAAAGCACATAAAAGTGAAGATAGCAGCATATCTCTGAGGTCCTGATGGCATAGCTCAATTATCAATGTGGGAGATCATAAGATTAAAACGGTTATCTCATAATAGACCCTTGTTTTTATATGTATCAGTAGCATAACTCATTGCCCAATCAATATATCATATCATTTAATGATTAACAAACTTTAAAATCCCATCAATGTCGTAGAATTTCAAGGAACCTAAACCAATAAGGCATTTGGGAATTGAAAGCAAATATATAATGAGAGAACGAAATTGCAGCTCCACCAATCCAAAACTCCTAAGCAAAGTTTTTTGTTTTCAAGGTCGGAGGAGGGG
>QANZ01023827.1:277024-290500 GCA_003254925.1 Chamaecrista fasciculata
TATATATATATATATATATATTTATTTAACTGCACTGGCCCAATTCAGCTCAAGGAAGCCATTCTTACATTCAAAAAACAAGATGTAAATAAATGTTAAGAGAAAATTCACAAGAAGGAACAAAACTTCGCTTTCACCACCCCTTTGTAAGAAAGTAATGCTTTTGTTAAGCCCACTAACATTATGTATATAGATTATATAGTGGCTGTCAATTTTAGTCTTGAATTTACTTAAACATTTTATTTAATTTTAAAAAATTTATCACTGATTACAGTTTAGTCTATTTATGAACATTTTATCATTTTTGTCCTAAAAACAAAGTACCTTATCATTTCATAATTCGATCCTAAAGGGACTAAATAATAACTAGAACTAAATATTTAAAAAATTTAAGAACTAAAATAATTATATCCGTATAATTTAAGGATTAAATGAATATTTTACTATTTTTTTAGAGTAAACATATCATTTAATACTTGAAAGATTCATGAATTCATAATTTAATTTATGTACTTTAATCTTTAAAAATTATAATTTACTTTTTAGAAACTGACTTGCAAAGATAAAACAAAATACATTAATTCATAATTTTTAGAGATTAAAAAATATAAATTAGATTTTTAGGACATTTTTTTATAAATAAGTGTTGTTTATATTATTTATTATTGGTAACAATAACTAATCTCTTAATTAACTTACAAGCATCTGGATGGGGAACCGTTTGCATATATAATTGTCTCGATCTTTTCTCTCCAACTTTCTCAGCACATTTTCGCCCAGATTTTTTCCTTTTAATTCTTAGTTATATAGGGAGGGATTGTATTAATCACAATTCCTCCCTACTTTTCATCCTTTGTTTTAGGGTTTTTTTGTTCAATAAGTCAGATCTTCTGTCCCCTTTCTAGTGGTGGGTTTATCTGTCCTCCTTTATAGTGGTGGGTTTTATCCAGATCTATTTCTGGTTATAATCTTTCCTTTGTGAGAGATTCTATTTCAATAGTAGATCTTGCTTCAGATTTGAATATATATGTCAGAAAACATTGAATGTTTCAACAAATTTGTGGAAGAGTCTATGGCATCTACATTTGAGACGAACATTTCTTTCTTGATATGCAGAGAGTTTCATGGTGAACATCTTGTTGGCAACACCGAGATTGGTGATGACTTTCATCCTACAGATAGGATCATTTGTACTTTATTTTGTTATTCTAGTTCAACAATGGTTGCAAATTATTCCTTTTGTTTTATCAGATTGGAATTTTTTGACTAAATGTAAGTGCCGTTTGGCTTTTCTATAATACAGTTTGGCATGATGTTTTTTTTTTTTTAAAAAAAGCATCTGGATGGGTAAGAACTAAAAAGTTAAACATTAAACATTTAATCTTTAATCACAAAAAAAAAATTTAATCTTTGATTAAAAATAAATAAGTGTCTAAATAATAATGCATGTATTTTTTAATACTAAATTATATATTTATCTTTTTTCTGACACAGAAAAGAAGAGATTAGAACTTTAGAAGAGAATTAAGTCAGGCGTTGTCGAATTATTATTTTTGTAGAAAGAAAGAAAAATATATAAAGCCAGAAGAAGAAACAGAAGAATAAATTAAAATAAGAAATTTGGGGCAGACAAGCGTGAAGGGAAGAGAGGCGCATGTTTTTTTTTTTTTTTTTTTAAAAGCAACGCCAGCGGAAGAAGGAAGATCTGAAGGCTTTTGCGTAACAGAAAAATGCAAGGTGCGAACATGATCATCATCATCATCGTCATCGTCATCTTCTTCGTTTTCTTCTCTTTCGAAACCCTAAATTCTCTCTCTTATGACTGTTTTGTTGACGCTATTTGACTTCCTCTGTAACGCGATCCACTCGGCTCACTCCACATTTCCCTCCGTTATCTGCTGTTTAATTTTTTGTTAAACGAAACTTTTCGTCACCAATTTCTGTGGGTTTGTTTGGATTGATGTTGTGCTGCATTCTCTGGCTTCTATTCTAAAATTAGAAACTATCGTAGGCACTGACTGAATTTGAGTTAGCATCTGTGTGTTCTGTGACTTCAATTTGACTTTGCTGGGCATTTTGGGTTTTTTTAGTTGGACTTGGAGACTGAAGAGTAACAAAGATGGGTGGTAATTTTCTTCTTGGTGTTATTAGCATGACTCGACTTTTGTATGTGGCAAACGCAAGGTTTACTGCATTTATGTACTTTGGGAATTTGGGTTTTTGCGATTGCAATTCCATCTGTGTTTGTTGCAATCCTTTGTGTTGCCAATCTGTATGACCCATTTATGTTTCTTTCTTTTTCGGAGGGGAAGGAACTAACACTGAAGTTCTATTTTGAGTGTTACAATTTCAAAGAGGTTCCTCTAAGTTTAGTTTAATTCAGGTTTATAAGTTTAGTTCAATATTTCCAATAGGTAGCCGTGTGACTCATATTTTGTTAGCCCAACTGAGCAACCGAAGTGACGCCCAAAAGCACAAAGTGCTTTTGTATCTTTATGGTGTTTATGTTGAGATTTTCTTATCATGTCTCTTCTATAATTGGAACAACACTGTTGTTTGAGACTTTGAAATTTAATTTGGTTAACAGTATGTCGTGACAATTTGAGAGTTATCTTCTTGTACTATCAAATGCCCTTGTATGTCTTTGTCTAACGTGATAATATACTGCATGTACAGAATAAAAAGTAGACAAAGGAGATATGATTGAGATGTAATTCAAGTAGTGTAAGTAGAATGCTTGACAATTCTTGCGGGAGTAATAGATATGAAGTTTTCTTCCTTGTAGACAGATTATCCTTTTATAGAATCCTACTGCTTTAGAAACAACTTGAATTCTGAAAGAGAACAAGTCTATGTCACACCGATAATGTGTTTAAACAGATGGTCTTGTTTTGAAATATTTACCCACCTGTATTATGAAATATCAAAGCCCACAATGAGCAATGCATGCTATCATTAGAAACTGCGTGGAGATTAGGCTGCATTTAATGTTGCCTTGAAATTATTTCTGCCTCTCAGAAATTAACAAGTGATTGTGCCATGTCTTATTTTGACCTCACTCTCAATAAGTGATTTGGTATTTAATGCCTTCTACATCTAGTTATGAGTGAATGCGGCTTCTGTGTCTGTGTGGAATGTTTGCTTAGTTATTTCTACTTCACTTAGTCCATCATTTCAAAATATTTTATCATGTGACATCATATATGTGATTCTAGTAATTGCAATTTTACTACTGAAAGTTTGATTTTACTCCCCTCCCCCAACCCCCTATAAAAAAAAAAGAAGAAAATGGAATGTTGTAATTGAAGCTAACTTTGATGTCTTTTTACAGGTAAATCCCCAGACCAAGAATCGGTAGGGTCTGGGACAAAGAGGTCTAGTGTATCATCTGGCAGTAGGCCTCGTAATCAGAAGGAGTTCTTTTACAAATTTCTTGAGAGTGAAAGGTTGACTGAAAAACTTGTAGACTGGTTTGAATCTCTGACAGAAGAAAGTGCTCCAAAACAGCCTGCCTTTGATGTTCCATTTGAGTTAGTAGAACTTCAAAAATTTGATTATGCACTGGAAGGTATTTCATTTCAACAGCTGATACGCATGCCTAATGCTGTCCATGCTTCTACTTCTGATGCTGTAGAAGCAACTGCTTATCTTGCTATTGAAGACTTTCTACATGCTAGTGTGAAAGGCTTGTGGGAGGCTTTCTGGAGTCAAGATGAGCCCATGCCTTTTTCGGTGGCCTGTCTGTATAATGGTAACATGAAATTTTATCAGGCTGAAAAGGCAATTGCTAATGGAAGGCTTGGAGGTCTTTGTGCCACTGGTATAATGCTCAATAATCCAAGACATCCCCATGGAAAATGGGATCATGTCCTTGAACTGGCTCTTATAAGGCCTGATATCAGAAGTCTGGATGGTGGTGATTGCCGGCCGTCTTCATCAGTTCTGGGGGAGGCTCTTTTTTGTGCTCTTCGTATGCTCTTGGCAAGAAGTTTGAGCAGACTGAGTTTCTTTCATGATCCATGCACAGTCTTTATTGTTCTAGTTGATTCTCTATATGGGGGGGTTGTAAAAGTTGAGGGAGATGTAAATAAACTCAATTTTGATGTGAATAATGTTTATGAATGTGCAGCTGAATGGGTGAAAAACTACTCTAGAATTGCAGTCTCTCCCATTGACAGAATCTGGAACAAACTTGGAAATGCAAACTGGGGGGATATTGGTGCTTTACAGGTGCTTTTTGCAACTTTCCACTGTATCATGCAGTTTGCTGGACCACCCAAGCACTCTATCGAGGATTTAGCTGCTGATCACAGTTTACGCCTTCAAACAAGAAGAGCAGAGAGGCAGTTAGAGGATAGCAGTGTGAATGAAAATGGTCTATTTCGATACCAGCAACGAAGTGTTTCCCCAGAAATTGTTGAAGTTCAGGAGGATGCTGTGAAAATTGAGCCTAAAGAGTCAGTGATGTTAGAGGTAGGATCTGAGCTATGGCTGGAGGATTCAGATTGGCAAAAGGGTTATCAGATAAAAGAGGTCATCAGCACTGATGAATTAACATATTACATTGCATCTCATGTTGAAGACCCAGGAAAAAATCTATTTCTGTATGTGGGTTCCCATCTTCTGGAACCAGCATGGGAAGATATGAAATTATGGTATCAAGTTCAGAGGCAAACAAAGGTATTGACAGTAATGAAGCAGAAAGGTCTTTCAAGCAAATATCTTCCTCAATTGAGTGCCTCTGGTAGGATTATACACCCTGGTCAGTGTCGAAGACCCAGCTCAGGAGGAAATTGTGACCACCCTTGGTGTGGAACCCCTATTCTTGTAACTAGTCCTGTGGGTGAAACGGTAGCTGAAATGGTACACAAAGGCCAATTTGGTACTGATGAGGCTATCAGATGTTGCCATGATTGCTTATCAGCTCTCTCTTCTGCTGCTTCTGCTGGAATTCGGCACGGAGACATTCGGCCAGAGAATGTGATTTGTATAAAGTCAGGTGTGAGGCATCCTTATTTTGTTCTAATTGGATGGGGGCATGCAATTCTTGAAGATAGGGACCGCCCTGCTATGAATCTTCATTTCTCATCTACTTATGCGCTTCAGGAGGGAAAGCTATGCTCTGCTTCAGACGCAGAAAGCCTAGTGTACATGCTTTATTATTCTTGTGGTGGAACCTATCCTGATCTAGATTCAGTTGAGGGAGCACTACAATGGAGAGAGACTTCTTGGTCGAGGAGATTGATTCAGCAGAAGCTAGGTGATATCTCCACGGTGCTGAAAGCTTTTGCTGATTATGTTGATAGCCTGTGTGGGACACCATATCCTATGGACTATGATATATGGCTGAGAAGGTTGAGGGCAAATATTCATGGTGGGGATCATGGAAAGGAAATTGATGCAACTGGCTAGGCTTTCTATGAGGGTCCAAGTCCAGAAATGAACTCACTTTGTCATCTATGACTTGTTTCTCATTGCAGCGATCGGATTTTTTTGGTGGTACTAATACTTTGAAGCCCAGCGGGTTAAATCCCAAACTTGATTGGAGGCATCTGTGTGGAGCACAAGCCAGTACTTTGAACTGGGTATATAATGAATAGCTACTTCTGCACTCTGAGCAGCCAAAACATCATGATTTTTCTTCTTCTTTTCTTTTTCTTTTTGATCCCCAATTTTCTTAAGAGTTTCTTATCACTGCCAGCTATATTGATAACATTATTCCTTTGTAAAGATAATAGGTCCTTTGAAATGCCCAGGTGGTTCAAAACTCGTTTAAGCGATCCACACCGCACATGGCGTAATCATATTCTGTAAATGGTATGATTTTTGTGTTCTTGGGGGTTTCAGATCAAGCCAATTAAACCATCATTGCTTGTCTGCGTCATGTTTCTGTTTTCCTCTTGTACTCTTTCATTATTTAATTGATGTGTCATCATTTTGATTCCTTGGATGTGCATCAACACATATTTTAGACCGTGTCTGAGTTATCTTGAAATTTTGACATTTAATTTTCCATGGAGTAGCGTTCATGTGTGGGATAAAGCTTGCCTAACATTTTAGTATATTGCCCACTTTTCCTGATTTTCTTTAGACATATGCGGAGTCAGTTGCCCATTTTCATTAAGCATGACATTTTTTCACCCCTCGGAAAGACTAGTGGCATGCTTCCAAAGACTATATAACCCTCGATATAAAATTGTAAATAGGTAGCTCATATTGAACGTGGCTATCTTGATACTGGGAAACTTGCATTTCAAGTGGGTATTGGGATATAATCTGGGGATAGAATGCAGAAGTGGATAATCAATAAAATTGAATTCGGAAGTGATCCTTTTTTTCTTTTAGTTGCTCCTCAGGCTTCTAGAGTTTTGTCTCGACTACTTTAGACTTAAGTCACGTTGTGTACTTGATTATAGTGAAAAAATCTCTTAATGAGAGTAACTATGTATTAATAAGATATCGAACTTGGCAACTTTCCTAAATAATATTAAATTACTTATTATTTTGATCAACACTGCAATAGTGAAATTGACCCCTTTAATCAGCCTATAGATGGAAAGGGAAGAGGTGGAGACCTGCCATTAGGGGACAAAACCAAATTGAAACAGTCCTTGATGAAGGTAATTTCTTTTGCCATTCATCTTGCAATGTGAATAGTGAGTGATTCTGCATATAACATTTTAGTCCGCACAAGTCCACACAATGTAAAATATAACTGGTGGTGAAAGGCCTATAAATAAATCTTCCAAGTTCAACAAAACTTGATAAAGTTATTACTGTTATTTAATTCTCAATTTCTCCAGAGCTCAATCTTAATTAAATGATTGACATAAAAACGCTAAGAATCTTGTCTAAGCGAGGATCAAATTTGTCAGAAGGCTTGTGTTTCAATGCTTCATGAACAATTATCAGTGGTTATTCAATCTTATTCTCATTTCCGTTCCACCGATTCCAATAACAAATGTGGCATTAGTTTAGAATTTTTCATTTTTGATATGAACCATAGATATCTCATGCTATCCGTTTTAACACTATAGACGAAGATTAACCACTGGATTGTCGGTAGTATGATGATTGATGAGAACACAGAGAATTTATATGCCTTGGAAACAATATGCTTTTGCCATGACTTCATATAATGTAATTCAAATACTATAAATGAAGGATATTGAAACTAACTAGCTACAGGAGCAAGAGCAGCTCTACTGCTCTAGAAAGGTTTTCTTAGGTGCATGCGGATAATATGGTGCATACAAGTAGGGATGAGCACGGGTTGAGTTGGGTTAGACTGAATTTGAAAAAATCTCAATCTAACTCGCACATCATTAATTATGAGTTGGGTTGAATCCACGGGTTAAGTTTGTAATTTTTTTTTTTAATTTTCATAACAAAAAAGTATTACTATAAATTTATGATTAGTGAATAAAAAGACTTATACATAATAAAAGNAAAAAAAAAAAAAAAGTGTAAGGGAGAACACGATAGAGAAAGTGTGTTGCTCGCTGCCACAGCCATGGTGTCCTCCATCGTGACCTCAAACCCCAAAATCTTGTTCTTGACTTGTACAAGCGTATTTTGAAGATTGCTGGCTTTGGTCTTGATCTTGCCTTCTTTGTACTTTTTAATAAGAGTAGGACTCTTTGGTATATAGCACCTGAGCTTCTGTTGGATGTATTTTTGGTACGTACTAAGTAGATATTGATTATTGATATACTCTAGTCGTTTCCTTCTATATAACTTTGACCTTTACTGTCTGAATTTGGTTTTGTAGCTGAAATGATGAGAACACAAGTTCTGTTTTCGGGGATTCTGTGTTAAAACAGCTCCTTATTATATTTAGGTTAACTACCACTTATTAGCAATCATTCTACTGATGGTGTGATTTTTTTGCCAAGAATACATCTCTACCTTGGAGCTTTTACGGTTTTACTTTCGGCTTATATAAACTTTCCAAATTTCCACTGATGTTGACTTCATTTTTACATCTGATCTTTGAAGCTGTTTGGGAACTCCTACTGAGGAGCAATGGCCAAGAGTTACTTCTTCTCCGGATTGGCATATCTACCCGCGTATGGAGCCGAAGAACCTGGCACAGGCTGTTCCAATCTTGCATCCTGTGGGAGTAGATCTTCTCTCGGTTAGTATTTTCCTTCATCCTTTGTTTATGCTTGTTATTTAAAAATCCTTAGGGAAAAAAGTCTGATAGGAACACCACTATTAGTAGAAGAGAAACTCGCAGTTTTCATTGCATTCTTTTGGATGAGAAAGTCCAGTATATGAAGGCAATGAGTATTTATGAAACAACTAATCTATTTACATATAATACGACCATTCTCTGAAATAAATTACCTGAGAATCAGCACAAGAACATACTGATTATTACGACATCAAGTTTAATACTAAGTTGTATAACAAATTTTTGAATAGTGCTTGATGGAGAAACCTTCTTGTCTTAAACTTTCCAGTTTTAACAGTAAATAATCTCAATCGTAAAGTCTACACTAGAATTGAAAATCTCATGGAACGTAGGCAGTCTGTTGCATTTTTCAAACTGATGTTATGTTTTTCTGGCAAAATCACAGAAATACCCATCATTGCCATTCTAGATTCATATGATATCTATTCTGTAATGGACTTACATGAGGTTCAGAAGCAGGACACACTAGCTACTGTGCGATACTGTTAGAGTTCACTGTTCTTAAACTAAATTTGTCATTTGTGTCCACTGAACTGTTTATCTTTTTTCCACTGAATTCTGGAAGTAATTGTAATATTTGTTCCTTGCAGAAAATGCTGAGGTATAACCCAGCTGAGAGAATCTGCCAAGGAAGCACTGAATCATCCCTACTTTGAAAGCCTTGACTAGTCACAATTTTAAGCATGCTCTACTAGCTAAAGTTGATGCTAGTTAAAATCATTTGTCCTCAATTCATAAACTAGAATATTCGTCCATGGATTGGATCAGATTGTTGTAAGTGTTACTCATTGGAGGAAAGGCTTGAAGAATGCCCTACTTGCACAAGGGATATGGAAACAAATATTGCCAGCTTAAGATGTCAGATAAAGTGAAGAGATAAAACTATTAGGCATGCTTTGTAGGTAAGAATGTGTTTTTTCCTAGATGGTATCAGCAAGTTTCTAGAGTCTTTAAAATGGCAAGTAAATAAGAAAAGAAAACAAATCCATTCATAACTTGTGTCTACAAGTATAAAGGGTTATTATTCTAAAGAAATCTATCAAATCATGGCTTCACATATAAAAAAAATTTGCATTTATTTTTCTCGACAATTGATGGGTGCGAGAATTAGAGACTTTCACTTGCAGTCTCAATTACTTTTACATTTCCTAGCTAGATATTTCTTGATAGATTGATTAGTTATAGCTAGCCTCAAGACCAATTTCTCTCCATAAATAGTAGAGCCATGACCAATTTCTCAATTCAAAAAGCTTTTGATTTTTGCAGTTCCACTCTAATTAACATGCATATTAATGTAAATATATTTATTAGCTTTAATTTGTTTTCTATGTCTGGGTCTCCAACTTTCTGGTGAATTTGGTACATAAGGATACATATATTAATGTAAATATAAAAATCCTTAATAAGTTATGAGCTATGATGGGACCACAAACATTAATAATTTAGCATTTGTGATAATACCATATTAGGAAAAAGGAAGGAAAAGTAAGGTAAGTATGGGAAGAGAGGGAGTGATTGGCACAAGAAATTCAGAACTAAGTAATTAAATTGCAGATATTATTTGAGAAATGACTCACACGGACAGTATCACATTCACCAAAATAGAACAAATATGAAAGTTTGAGGACCAAAATAAAACAAAAAATAGTTTTTAAACCAAAATGAAATTTTAAACAAAAAATTAAAAAAGAAATGAAAAGTGAAGAGTGGGTGAAGTAAAAGACTAGTGGAGAGAATGCATTTTTATAACTATAGGGACCACACCAAACGAATCTTCCATTTTTTGATTAAAGATTCTTCTTCTTCTTCTTCATATATATCTTTTCATTAATTTCTTCTTCCTTCTCCAACCTCTTCTTGCTCCAAATTAAATCTTTTCATCCCTCTCAACCAACGCCTTCTTCTTTCTCACTTCCACTTCTCCATCTCCATATTTTCATTATATTTCTTTCATTAACATACGCACACACTCTCTCATCTCTCTCTCTCTCTCTCTTCATCTTCCTCTGCTTCCAAACCTCCTTAACATGAGAGAACCTCCAACAGAGGGACATCGTGCATGGTGTCTTCTTCAACAAAATCCTGATTTTCATTATCGTGTCTACTTCAACATAAAATCATCCACTATTTTATTCAGACACTTGATGCAATCTTGATTTGACAGATCTGGTGTGCACTGTGCAAGAAAGTACACATCAAACTATTCATACTAACCCTGTTCACTCCCTTCTCCCGTTGCGAATTTCCTTGTTCCTGAAATTGAAGTAACCATCTCCAGACATACTTTTCATGGCCCTTGATGAAAAGTGTTTTTTTTTTTTTTTTNGCTCAAAATGATATGCATTATATGTAGCTTTTACTTTTCCTGCAAAGGCACATGATGTAGCCATAATGGGATATTGAAAAAGAAAGAGTCTTTAGTCTTTACAAGTTCATCAAGGCCTGTTCTGTGGGTCTGTGAAAGTCGCTATAATACTGCATTACCTGTTATGTGCATCCCCTAATTTTGAGGGATCCAATTCACAAGTGCCAAAATGTTTCTGCCCGTAAATGGCGATGGAAGCACGATTTTCTTTTAAAATGTTTGGATTGTAAAGTATCCAAAAGAAAATAGGGAAAAAGAAATTACCCATTTTCTTTCTTCTTCATGGTCCATCTAAATTTTTTATCTTGATCTTCTTACTTTTTTTTTTTTGGGCAAATTGATCTTCTTTTTTGCTTTCATCCTATTAGAAAGAGTATTTAAAATTGCAAATGACTTCTCATTTTATTCTGCATCACCTTAACTTTTTTGTTTTAAGAACACGTTGAAGATCAAGACTTCAAGAGGCAGATAACAGGAAACAGTTTCAGAAGATTATTCCCAGTGTGGTTTTGATGTACACATTTTCTAATAAGTGAGCGAAGGCATGTTGATCAGGACCTATTACAACTTCTTAGATTATTATATATAAATTCCATTATACAATTCATCGTAGAATAAATAGTAAATAGCGATACAAGACACTCTTTTAAAAAAAAAAGAAAACAAAAACAAAAGAAAAGAACATATTCCTAGGCTGTACAAATCAGACAGAGTTGCAAAAAATAAGGGTGTTAGTGCCTAAGAAGCAAGTTTAAACTATCTCAACATATCATTCACATTAAGGCTAATTTAAACTAAAGAATCGACACTGACCTCCTCTGGTTCTTCAATAGCTATGCCCCCTTTCTTTCTCGTTGCACCTTTGGCCTTTGGTTCTATTTTTTAAAAAAATGTTCAAATTGATCCTAAATGTATGTCCTTACATTCATTTTGGTCCTATATGTTAGTAAATAATAATTAAAAAAGGCATCAAAAGTTATATTTTTATTATATGTTAAGATGAAAAATACATAATTAAAATTCAAAAAAACTAAATAATTTATTTAAAAATGGACTAAACAAGCATACTTAGTCCATGAAATAGACTAACAAGTATATATATATCATTGAATTCTTTTAAAAATGGGTAAATTACAAATTAAGTACCTGTGGTTAGGCCGAATCTCACATCACTGCCATGTGGTTTCAAAAATTGCACTTTAGGTACTTGAGATGTGCACCGTTTAGCAATTATGGTACCTATTTTTTTGTTCCGTTAATTTGAAGGGAAAATGCTGACGTGGCGCAATCTTAGCCATCGATTTCCAATGTATCTTAACCGTCGATTTCTATTGCATCTTAACTGTTGGTTTCTCTTGCATCTTAGTCGTTGGTTTCCACTCCAAGGTTAAAATCTCATTTTTGGTTCTAAAACTATGGGGTAAGTTTCATTTTGGTCATAAAAGCTATTTTTTGTTTCATTTTTGTCCTTAAACTTTCACATTTTTTCCGTTTTGATCTCCAAAATGTGATTTTATCGGAATTTTCACCATTATTCTTAATCATAAATTAGAGATAAAAATTAACCACAATTTTATCTCCAATTTGTAATTAAGAATGAAAATTTCTCTTCCCCTCTTTTTTAACTCACTTATTATTACGTATTTGAGTAGGGGTGAACAAAAACATAAAAAAATAAATAAAGTAAATAAATGGGTTAAAAAAAAAATACGATTTTTTTTTTAAAAAAATGAAGTAACCAAGTTTGGCTCGGCCAGGTCCGATGGCCCACCCTTAGTCTAACCGGGTTGGGTCTCAAGTCCAGCCCATGATTACTCCTATATTTGAGAGAGAAATGATTCATCTTAATTATTTAGGTTCGAAATAGCAGCGTAAACCATATGAAATAACATTTTTGGGACGAAAAACGAAACAAATATGAAAGTTTGAGGACCAAAATGAAATAAAAATTGTTTTAGGACCAAAGTGAAACTTATCCCATAGTTCGTGGACCAAAATTTGATTTTTCACTAACTCACGTGAGCGTCACGTCATCATTTTCCGTTAAAATTGACGGAATAAAACCACAGGTACCTTAATTGTTAAACGACGCACATCTCAGGTACCTAACGTGCAATTTTTTAAACCACAAGGCAGTGATGTGAGATTCGGCCTAACCACAAATACTTAATTTATAATTTACCCTTTAAAAATTAAGTTACATTTTTCAATCTTTTAATGATGAAGTTATCAATCCAATAACTTTTTAAGAATCGAATTATTAGTTTATTTATAAAAGATGACATGCATATGAGAAGAGGGTTAATTGAAGGCAATTATTTAATTAAAGGGGTTGTAGATGGAGTAGGATGTATTGGGTGCGTAGAATCATATTTTTCCCAGTTTAAAGTCTATCATGAGAAAGTGAGGATACTTAATTCATGTGAACATCTCATTGTAGTACCAGGCAAAATATGTAAATTAGGGGCGGAGCTAAGATTTTTGAATAGGAGGCTGAAAATATATTTTTGCCAAAATTTTATTTTGGTTCTAAATATTTACTCGAAATTTTGTTTTGGTCCCTAATATTTTTTTAGAAACTTAGTTTGAGACGAGAGAAATATGATCTCATTCAATAGTTAAAGACCAATTAATTATAAAACTTTTAGGAAAAATTAAGGACCAAAACGGAACAAAAAAATATTAAGATTCAAAGTAAAACTTTAGGTAATCATCAAGGACCAAAATAAGATATTAGCCTATTTTTTCTCAATATATTATTAATATTATAAGATAAAATCTGTAAGTTGAATAAATAAAATAGGCTTAAGTGCACTTTTGGTCCCATAACTATGACAAAGGTTTCATTTTGGTCCCATAACTTTTTTTGTTGCAATTTTGGTCCCATAACTATGACAAAGGTTTCATTTTGGTC
>QANZ01023827.1:301448-365176 GCA_003254925.1 Chamaecrista fasciculata
TTCAGTCCAGAGAAGTTATGAAATGTTACATATTGATCCTAACTTACTCCATCTCATTTGATTTTGCCACGTCAGCATCCCAGTCAGACTGCCACGTCACAATTAACGGCGGAAATTGGACGGAAGTGACCAGGGGACTAACGGTGAAACTTTTTGCGAAGGTTTGGGACCAAATCTGCAACAAAAATAGTTATGGGACCAAATTGAAACCTTAGTCATAGTATTGGGACCAAAAGTGCACTTAAGCCTTATATAGATATTTGTGTGCCCGTTAGAGCACGCAAAGCTCCTAGTATGTAATATGTGGATAACCACATTCATGAGCCTTTTGCCCTTCTTGTAACCTTCCCTTCATGATGGTGACCTTAAATCTTTGGTGTAACCATTCATTCATTAGTATGTTTTAAGGCACATAACCTTCCTCACATTATGGTGTCCTTAATAGCTTGTAACCTACTTACCTTCCATTATGTCAAGAGTCCTATATAAAGTGGCTTCCTTCTATAGAGTTGTAATTGAGAATAAACATAATAATATGATATGAGGATGAGCTCTTGAAGAGCTACATCAATGGAGCATATGAGAAGTTCCTCGTCAACTAAACCTTTTTAAGGACTAATTTGTGTATCTCTTTTCTCTCTTTATTTCCCATCTTCACATTTTCTATTTGTTTTACAATACGTTATAGCACGAGTCTCTACCGAATTAGAGCAAAGTAATTTTAACATTTCTTCTCATCATGGATTGAAGGTATGAAAGTCTCATTCTTACTTTTGAATTATTTATATTTAAACATTTTCATGATCTATTTTAGATTTAAATTTATTGTCACCTTGAAAAGGTGAAGGTTATATAAGAAATGACCCGAAGACATATCATCTTTGATTTGATTATCATGAAATTGATAATTTTATCCATTTATAGATATGTGATGAAAAGATAATGTCACATTTTTATAGATCTATAAAATGTAAAGACACAACTATTGAAATAAGCTAATAATGGCCTGGAAGGTTACAAGAAGGGCAAAAGGCTCATGAATGTGGTCATCCACATATTACGTATAAATTTCATATTTACAACACTTTCCCTTGGATGACCGCACATAATGAATATATGCCTCATTAAAAACCTTGTTAAGAAAAACCCAATGAGATAAAAACTTAACGAAGGGAAAAAGAATACATAATTCATAATTTTTACACTACAAATATATGTCTCGTTAAAACCTTGCTAAGTAAAACTTAGTGGGACAAAAACTTAGCGTAGGAAAAAGAGTACATTATTTGCAAGTACTTTGACTTCCTCTCAAAGTTACACTTCATCTTTAAAATGTGTTGTGTTTCATCTTCAAGATGTATGAGGTGATTCTTCCTTACCCTTTTGAAGATACTGAATTATAATATACTGATGATCACACTCATGCATAATATACTCCAAATATCTCCATTCATATGCTCTCTCAGTCCATCTACATTGTCCGCCTGCTCTCTGTGGATACTGATGATAGCCCTCAGCCTACCATGTACCTTGTTTTTGAGTACCTAGACACTGATCTTTTCTACTTCATTCGTTCTAAACCCGCACCACTTTCTCCTTCCCTTATTCAGAACTTCCTCTTCCAGCTTTGTAAGGGTGCCATAGCAATGGTGTCCTCCATCGCGACCTCAAGCCGCAAAATCTTCTTCTTGACTTGGACAAGTGTATTTTGAAGATTGCTGACCTTGGTCTTGGAAGAGCTTTCTCTGTGCCTATTAAGAGCTACACGCATGAGATTGAGACTCTTTGGTATAGGGTATAGGGGTGTCAAACGGGCTTCGAAAACTATGCTCGCGGAACGTCCGTCAAAGCCCGCGGGCTAAACGGGCTGATCCGCAGGCTTTTTTTTTTTTACTAAAACTATTTTTTTTTGCTAAAACTGTTTTTTTTTTTGCTAAAATTATTATTTTTTTTTTGCCAACAGGCCATAAACAATTATTGGGTCAAATATGTATTTTTTTTTACAAAACTATTTTTTTTTGTTACTACCTAGTGTAGATTTTTTTTTGTTCATAGGCCCAGTTTTTTGTTAAAAAAACAAAAGCCCGTTTAAACCCGTGGGTAGCCCACAACATATATATTGATAATGCATTAACCATTTTGGTAGGGGTCAGATATGTTTCATATAAGTTATATGTATAATACCAAATTTGGGGGGCCATGTCCCTGCTGCCACTCTCCCTCCGCCCCTTATGTAAATATAAAGAAAAGGATTGTTTTTTTTCTTCTTCTTTGGGTGTCTATGTTGATTAGTGCAGTTTTGAAATTAGGTAGAGATGAGGAAGTTAGATCATTTTCTTTCCATTATGATTGTCCTATTTTTGTTCTTTTGAGTGTGAGCTCTCTACAATTGGAGGATAATAGGGTGAGATTTTAATTCCAATAGTTTCCTAGGGCTGTACAAATCAGACAGAGTTGCAAAAAATGAGGGTGTTAGTGCCTAGAAGCAAGTAAATATCTACATGACCAAACACTATCTCAACATATCATTAGGCTAGTTTTAAACTAAAGAATCGAACAAGATTCCAAGAAATAGGCCTGAAATACAAGGAGAATCAATCTTCTCATTCAACTCAAAGTTTAATTTTACAAGGAAATCGAAATTAACTCACTCACATCGTTTTGTTCTTCAATAGCTATGCATATGCCCATTTTCTTTCTCGCACAACATCTTGCACCTTTGGCCTTTGGTTCTATTTTTTTAAAAAAATGTTCAAATTGGTCCTAAATGTATGTCTTTACATTCTTTTTGGTCCTATATGTTTCCAAATGTTCAAACTGATCCAAAATGTTGCCATTTAGTTTCATTTTGGTCCCAAACTACTCAATGTGATTACATCTCTCTTGTTTCAAGTTCACACGTGACAAATTCAAAGTTACATGTTACTTTTGACAAGTACGTTTTCTATTAAGTTGGGGCTGTCAACAAACAAATTGAGTCTTGAAAGGTGAGTCACTTATTTCACGATCAAATAAGTAAAGTTTGATAATATTTTTCTCATTTCAAGTCCGAATAAGCGAGTGGTTATATTTTTCTTAGAAGAGTTTAAGGTTATTGGTTATTCATAATAAGTTATTGTTTTGTCCTGTTGTAATTGTTAAAAAAATATGGTCAAATTAGACTTTTAAGAATATACATAATTAAAATTTATAAACTAAATAATTTATTCAAAAAGGACTAAAGAAGCATACTTAATCTATGAAATGGGCTAATAAGTATATTATTAAAATTTTTAAGAATTAAATTATATATTTTAATATTTTAATAATTCAGTTGTTAATTTGATAATTTTTCAAAGACCAAATGGTCTATTATTCATAAAAGATGGCATGCAACCTATATGTTAGTAAATAGTAATTAAAAAAGAGATATCAAAAGTTATACTTTTATTATGTGTTAAGATAAAATATACATAATTCAAATTTGAAAAAACTAAATAATTTATTTAAAAAGGACTAAACAAGCATACTTAGTCTATGAAATAGATAACAAGCATATATATCATTGAATTCTTTTAAAAATTATATTATATATTTTAATCTTTTTATATGATCGAGTTATCAATTTGATAATTTTGATTGATAATTTTTTAAAAATCGAATTATTTGTTTATTCATAAAAAGATTACATGCAACTTTTTTTTTGCCCGAAATTACATGCAACTTATATGTTAGTCATCCCTACACCTTTCACCTACTAATATAAGAAAATACTTTTTGGTTAAATCAATAAAGATTACATGCCTTGCAGATGTTAGTTATCACTTATCATACAATAAAAAGATAGTTTTTGCTTATATTTTTTTATCATTTAATTAAAGTTTTGCTAGTAATATAATTTATTTTTTTTGTATGCATATAACATTGTGCGTCATTGCCCTTGAAAGTAACTTTGAACTAATTCATTTAATATATATATAAATTTATCAAAAAATCTTTTTTTTTCTTTTGGTTAAAAGAAGAGCAAATTCTTTTATAGACTAATAAATATATTATTTAATTTTTTAAGAATTAAATTAGTAATTCAGCACTATTTTCCAAAAATTGAATTATTAATTTACTTTTAAGATAAAGGTTGAACTAGTACCTTGACAATTCAATAGATAGAGGCAGCAATTTATAAGATCACAAGATGGCTATCTCTTGGCTTTGGGTGCCACTCCTTATTAGTTCTTCCATTAGTTATGGTTACTAAAATCTCCATAGTCAGGCATTTGTTGAGTAGCGTCCAAGTTTCAGAAATAGGATACAGGTGACACGATTTGCTTGCATCTAATCAGAAAACATGGAGACAAGCAATAACGACATGGCAAGAATAATTGATGTAATGCAACTGCAAAGTATGGTGAGAGAAACAATGCGAAATTAGTCTAAGTGACAAGCAACTCAATACTGATTAAACTAACTCTTAAATTTGAAACCTTGTGAATACAACTATTCTCGATAGAAGAATTCCTCACCCTAGCTACGTGCGCAGCACAGATAAGTTCAGATTAATCGAGACGAAATCCTCAACCAAAATATTATTGTGGTGAAATAAGAAACAGACATGCCATAGCTTGAAATCATGCTGCAGGGTTTTTTCATTGTCTCATAGTAGAGGCAAGATGCTCTACTTTATCATCCAAGTGAGTGCGTTGTCCTGGTAAGACTTAATAGCCAAATGAAACTTTTGACAAACCAAGAGAGTTCTTCAAGCATATAACAACCTCTAGGGCGGCACAAACCGAAGAAAGTGCAGGCAAATGATACCAAATGAAAGATAAACTTCAATAGTATGCATGCAGAGCCAGGGAGAGAGAATTTAATTGATAACAGTAACATATCTATCAAGGCCCAAGAAATCAATAAGGGCAACAATAATCGGAAAAACAGGACAAGGAAATTGTTGGAGGCATGGTAATTTCTCTAGATATTCGTGTTCGAAACTGTTGATCAAAGATTTATGAAAAATATCTCTAGAATGAACTAAAATTACAGTTTTTACTACATTAATCTGCATCCATTTCTTCAAGAGCTGCTTTGGCTGCTGTCTTAGCTTCTTCTAATAGCTCATCTGGGACCTGCACATGATTATGAAGAAATATATTCAAAGCATATTAATAATTCCACACAAACAATTGCGGAGCTAGAGAAGTAGTAATCAGGTAAAAACCAAAACTTTCATGAAACCTAAGCAGTAAAACGTTCGGGAATTGATGATAGGATTACACTTGAGTGCATGTTCTCCTAACGTCAAGGCTATACAGTAACATGACAAACTCAGAAGCGAGGACAGGAGAGTTGGTGTATTCTCCGTGATGGAGTGGGAGATATTTTGCAAAAGGCAAACAGATTGAGGATTATAAAACTCAACGGAAAAAAAAAAACAGAAAATTAAATTATTTTTGGAATGAAGTCTGTCCCAGGAAAAATTAAGCTGATGAAACAGTGCTGGTCCAGAAACATTCCAAGTTAAAAACTAGATATATATCATGCAGAAGGTGGTGGAATACGATAGGGTGTGCCAGCTCTAGATATGATACATTTAGTAATCATTATAAAAGAAAATAAATAAAATAAATTCTATCTTCATTTAAAAGCTGGGAATATATTACCCTCTGATGTTGGCGGTTTGATTCGTCACACACCCAGCTCATTTCTAGTTCGAAGTCTTTATCCTTTGCTTCATCATGAACTCCATAAATACTGCTTGGCCAAAAAAAGAAAAGATGAAGAAATAAAAATTTGTGTCAAGCATTTGTCATTTGACTTTGATAGAGCTATAGATGTCAGAGGCAAACAACAATCCCCTTTTGAATGATCAAAAGCTCCCCAATACAAGATTGACCATCCAATAAATGTTAATCATCATAAACTGCAGGAATGTATTCTTGAATAATCAGTTCATTAGACAAATAGAAACCCAAGAAAAAGCTCAAGGTCCACGGGATTTGAGTCACTGAAACAGAAAAACTACCCTAGTTGTGGTCAGCAAATGATCAATTTTCTCTTTATGGATTAAAGTTTGGTTACTTAATACTTTTGATTTATAAGTGGTCTTCTTATGAACAAGCAAGTATGCTACAACACCTAAAAGTTTCCAAACTTCAAAAACTTCAATTCCATCATTTTTTTTAATCATGCTCTGATAAAATATTTCCAAAAAAAAAAATGTCAGTGTTACAACACACTGAAAACAATGTGGGCATATCATTTTGTTCTTCCATTAACTAAAAAAAACATTCTTCAGACTTAGAACTCTATGTTCTAAAATTAGAAAAATGCAGACAAGATTATTATCATCCAGTAATCCAATAAAATTGGTGACATCACACAAAATAGAGACAGAAGCCCTCAGCTATACATAATCTACAGCATAAAATATATCCAAGTACAAGTGATACAGATAATACTATTGAAAATTACTCAGACATTTTAACTCTTGCTACTTACATCTTGGCTACTTCAATAACTCCTTGTCGGCAAGTCATTTCAGAGAGCTTTAACTTTTCAATCTCCCTACCAAGAAATTAAAAATAAAAAATTATAAAATTCATTATAAACATAAGTTCAACATATCGTGATCACATTTGAACAAAATAATAAGGGAAAACTAAGTGAAATGATACTAGGTTTCATCTTGACAATTTTAAACAAGGGGACAAATACAATGCAGCTGAATAAAAAAAATAAAAAGAAAAAGGCAATACTGCATATTTTATGTACACCAAAAAAATAATATTTTTAAAAAATAATGATGAGACTAATTTATTGTTGACTGTTGAGAGATACATGCAATAGGTGACTCCTCATTTTTATCCAAACATAATTATCAGTTTTAGACACCTTACTAACCCTACAAAACAGAAAAGATGAATAAGGCCACTGCCAAGCATGCCAACACAGAATAAACCTCAACTACATACACACACATTCAGGACTTCTTTGTTTATTTTGTTTCAACTACACTGACAGGAAAACGATTATCCCACTAGAAATGGCTCAGCATGTACTAAGTAGTTAAAATTCAAATCTCAAGATTCCACATTACAATATTTTATCAATAAGAAATGATTAGATATAATTTACTACAAAAACACATTACTTTAATGATTACTAGTAGTGTCGTAGATCTCACAAATGAATTGCACTTACGTTTTAGCTGCCTGTCTGCCCTTCCCAATTGCAGCACCAAAATACCTCTAGAACAAATGAGAAAACAAATATATAAGCACAAAGTGTATAAAGGAAACTGCAGAATTCCTAATGGATCAATAAGGATTTCAAAATCAGGTAGTATCCACAGTAAAAAAAATATCAAATAACAATAAATAAAAATTTACTCACATAGGAAACACCAGAAGGTTCAACCAAGTACAACTGGGGTCCATCTCTATCATAACCACCTAATATGACGCCACATCCAAAAGGTCTGCAGCAACAATATCATTCTCTAGGTAAATTAAAATATTAGGAAATGCAAAATAAAAAAAAAAATCAGCAAAACAAAGTGGAATCTCATTAAACCTGAGCCACCAATATAGTGTACAGAGGTGCACATAACTAGCCACTCGGTCAGCAAGTTCCTTAATAGGGATTGGGTCACCATACGTGCTGAAAAGGAAAATAAATTGAAGTGACACCATTTCCTTCCATAAGTTGCACATACAGGTTCAATAACACCTTAAGAAATTATCTGGACCATATACTTGTTTAGTTAGCATGTCAACACTATGATACATCACTGTAAGTCATGACCTTAGGCTACAACAACCTTGTACAAATGTTTCCTAACTTCAATCTTCACCCACCATGCTGCACTGTATGAATCTCTTATATTGAATTGAAAACGATCATTTCTTAGTTCAAGAGATCACTTATTGAGAATACGAAAATGTTTGTAGCATTCCAATTGCGAAGCATTGTGTTTGCTGACATGTTTGGACAAGCTAAACTGTATATGCTGACATCCTATTTTCTGCTCTTTCCCTCTATTCTATTTGTTAGTTTTGAGACCTATGGAAAATATGTGTATGCATGTGTCATTTCTATAGCTTCTTTATATGCTCTCGAAGTCGAAGGTCAAACCTATTTCAAGCAAGTAGTAAAGTAATGTTACCTAAGGATGCTTGCCCCCTACTAATCTTTCTTGGTCAGAATACATAGAAAACTAAAGAAAATTTAGAGGTAAAACTGAAAAAAAAGTAACAATAAGGTTAAGTTAACAGATACAAAGATTCAATTAGTCAATGTATCTTATGCACCAGTGATATATCAATTCATAAATAAAGAAGGTAGGTGATTGGTAAAAATAATACAAATGTGAAGACATGAAGTGAAAATCCCGGGGAAGGGGGGACCATCCTCAAATCTTGCAAGAATATAGAGCAAACCTATCATAGTTAGTTGCTTCAGACTTGGCCCTGGCAACAATTTGCCTCCCATCAGCAGCTAATCCTGCCACAGCCTGATATTGGGAAAAAAAATCATGAATTCATCAAAAGAAATTCAAACTAAAGGATACTTGCAGTTTTAACTGAGACACGGCAAACCACTAGTCTATGGAGAGATTCTTGTGTGCAGCTATTGCAATACAACAAATCATCTACAATATAATACACTAAAGTGAAGAATAAATAGTTTAATAAAAAAGCAATCCTGATGCTATAACCTCGTTATATTGATATGCTGGCTTCAGTCTAATCAGATATCCATGAATTTCTAATACTTCCAGTTAAGAGAACAAAAAGGGCACCCCAAAATCAATGCAGGGTCATGTTCATGCACAGTGTGATGCTGGTTTTATTAAAAACCTAGTGCGCTACCGCTACCAACCATCAGTCTATAAAGCATGGATTCTACCCATACTCACTTCACCACTAATTTAAATACTATCACATGGCGTGAATGTTAAACATATCTTTTTTCATAATACAATTTGTGGTTATTAGAATGATTAGAAAGAACAAAAAGGTCAAAGGATGCGTTAAAGCCTAATCGGAATAATGCATATGATATGGTACCATTCCCGAGTGGCGATGGATGGAGTGTATTCTTCTATTGGAACCTGGCAGCATCATCTTTGACGGAATAAGCTTCTCCACCCCCTGTAATCCAGCCAAAGTTCAAGAGTAAGACTAAGCTACTAAAAAATATGGGACCAAAGTCCAAACCAACAAATTTCAGAATAATTACCATCACAATCCCGTCTTTGCATTTGATACCAACGACGGTCCTGAAACAAAGTTTTGAACTTTTAATAATAAGATCCAATTTGTCGACTACTTAAAAAAGAAGTATATTCATAACCCTATATGCCAAATCCATCATTCAATTTCTCCAAAAAGAAAAACCTTAGGAAAACCACAGCGTAGGTTTTACTTTTACTAAAAAATTTCATGTAGTCCTTCCTAGGTAGCAATAAACCCAACTTAGTAATCCAAGCTTGCTTCAATTCTAGCATTTTCTAGTGAATAAACATATAGAAGAAAGCTGAGAAATGCAGGAAAAAAAGAAAGGAAAGTGAATGAAGCAAAGTACCCGCTGTTGTCGACGGCTTTGGCAGCGTATTCGATCTGGAAAACTCGTCCATCAGGAGAGAATGTGGTGACTGACAGATCGTAGCCGGTTCCGATGCTACTCATGCTTTCAAACGATCAAATTGTTCCGAATCTGCTTCGTCTTTGCTTACTGCTACTTTTTTTCTTGTGGCTTCTTCCACACTGCAAGAAACAAAGAGGCAAAATGTTTTTCTTTGTCCTCAAGAAAATAGATATATCCGTCGGCTTTTCGATCGGAGCCCATTATCTATACGGGTCGGGCCGTTCCGTATTTGGACAGATTCGGAGGTGATTTAAAAAAATGGAAATATTAATACAAATTAATTTAAAATGAATGTATAGATTTTTTTTAGGATAAAATAGGTCTCCCAGCTCAAAAAAACATTTACAGAGAAACGTATAAATTTTTATAATTATTATTGTTATGACTTATGCGAAAGAGTTCATGTAAAATGAATATATCCCTATATTTGAATAATAAATATTTTGTTTTGAGTATATTACTTTTAATATTTTAATATTTTGTTTTTATTTGTTTGATAAATTCTAGGAGTAAAAATTAACTAATTTTATTTTATTAAAATATACTTAAAAAAAGTTAGGTTGTTTAGCTAACATTTGATGCCAATTATGGACAAATTGTCTATCAAATATTTTAATAGACTATATAAATGTGGAAGGAAAAAATTAAACTAAAATTTCTTATATTTTGTTACAAAGTTTCTTCAATCACAAGTTTGATTTAATTTTCTTTCTTCTATGATTAGTTATGCAAAACGATGTCTTTAATATTTTTCTCTATTATGATTGGTCATATGTAAAATTTTTACTACTTGTCTAATGTTTATTGAAGAATTTTATAATCTTTTTTTTTTTGGCCGAAAGAATTTTATAATCAAAATATTAAGAATTTTACCTAAATCTTATCTAATGTGAAAATTGATAAGATGATATTATTTTGGGGTACATCCTAGTTTGGTTTGATTAGAATATTTTATCTAATCAATTTTTTTTAATTTGATTATGATAAAAATAATTTAATTAATTTAATTTTTTAGATCAACTGAACTAATCTAAATTAATTTTAATGAGTTTGGATCGGTTCAATTAATTCATTATTAAAAAAATTGAAAATTTTCAAAAGATATACTATTTATAAGATTTCACAAAACCTTTCTAAAATATATACTATTTATAAGATTTCAATTAACCTTTCTAAAAAAAATAGTCTGCGCAATTTGATGTTTCACATAATTTTATTAATTCAACTATGGAATCAATAAACAATCACTATTAAAGATAAAGGATTGAACAAGAATAAAAATGACGATGACAAACACAAAAGACATATATAAACGACGACAAAGACAAATAATTAAGGATGAACACCAAACATGAATTATTAAACGTGAATAGATGAAAATAGATGATTGACGATTAAGATGAATTTTGGGCCAAAATCTAATTTTGATCTCTTATATTTGATTATCTAGACATAAATTTTGGGCCAAAATCTAATTTTGATCTCTTATATTTGAAGTAAGTTGCAATCTAATCTTTTATTTATTTATTTATTATGATTTTGATTTTATATCTTTTTCAAAAGTTTCACATATTGGTCATCACAACTGAATTGACTATATTTCTCTTATTTTAAGTTCGATTGGGACGACTTCAAAGTCACATGTTATTTTTTATGAATCCTTTCTTTAGTCAATCGAGGTCGTTCACAAACAAAGTCAAATTAGGTTCCAAAAGTGGGTCACTTGTTTTATAATCAAACGAGTAAAGTTGGTCATATCGCTCTCTTTTTAAGTTTGATTGTGACAAATTCGGAGCCATGAATTACTTTTGATGAATCATTTTTCTATCTAGTTGGAATCGTTAACAAATGAGATCAAATTAGATTCATAACTCATAAGTGATTTTCGAAATTTTTTCACTTTTTGGTTCTATAACTAGTTTAGGATCTAATTTGTCCTTATTTAATAATGGTCCAAACTAGGCAAGAAAAAGACTCTTCAAGACTAATACATAACTCCAAACTCGCTCTAATCCAAATTGAAATAAGAGAGATATAATCAACTTCATTTTTTTTTTATGTGAAATGAGTTACCTACTTTTAAAGCCCAATTTGATCTTATTTGTCAACGGCTCCAACTAGACAAAGAAAAAAATCGTTAATAATAACACGTGACTCCTAAATCGTTACAAATCAGACTTAAAATGAGAGAGATGTGACTATACTCAATCGTTGAAATTAAGGAATGGAACTTTTGAAAAAAGATATAAAACCAAAATAAAAAAAAAGGGTTAGAATGCAATTTATTCCAAACATAAAGAACCAAAATTACACTTTAACTTAAATTTTATTACGACCAACTTAAGATTTATCGAAAGAATCATTTAAGAGAAAGGTCAAACAAGATCTAGAGTGAATATATATATATATATATATATATTTGGTGGGGGAGTGAATACAATATTTTACTTAAGAGTGAATACAGTAAAAAACTTATAAATTGAACGGTTTAGGCAATTTTGAGGGTTTTTACTTTTCATCATTAACTTATCTCAATATTATAATTATCTGATATGATGTAAGTGTGATGTGTGAAGCTCATAATTTGGCCAAAAAAATAAGTGTGAAGCTCATAATCTTGGCCAAACAAAAGGTGTCAAGCTCATAATTAAATAGCCATCATTTATAGAGTTGGATTTATTTATCCAAATGATTTTCAAAATACTTTCCTAGCCATCAAAATGTTCGAGTCTTGAGAGGAATAAGGAGCATTATGCGCTCTAACATTGAGCCGCTTGTGGTCAAAGCAGAGTAAAAAAGAAGTAAGAATAAAATCACACACAAAAAATAAGGTCAAAATCTTGTTTTAATCCTCTAATTATATGATAAAGTTTATTTTAGTCTTTAAACTTTTTTTTATATTTCATTTTAGTTTCCAAACTTTCTCAGTTATTTCACTGTTACTCTAAAACATGATTCCATCTAGTTTCTAATGATATTTTTGAGTTAGAGACTTCTTGAATGATTTCTCTTTAATTTGTTTTATAATAAATAAGTTGACAACTCACAATTTTTTTTTGGCCAAATCACTCACAAAATTATTTTTAATTTTGTTACTAAGAAGAAGTTTTTTTTTTTTTTTTTTACTTTGTCAACCCAAAGATCGTTCATTTCAATTGTCCATATCAGAAATAATACAAAAAGTTAGATGAAATCATATTTTAGATTAACAATAAAAAAAGCCAAAGTTCTATTTTTGATCTCTCAAGTTTGCTCAAAGTTTCATTTTGGTCCCTCATCTTTTTTTGTTCCGTTTTGGTCCCTCAACTTTCTAAAACGTTCTACCGTTAGTCACTCATTACTCAGCATTTTTCATCCAACTTTTCCGTTAAAAAAAGAATAAAACTAACTTTAATCTCCTAAAAGTTTTATTATTTTGCATTAAGGTAATTTCTTTTTATAATAGGATCAAAACGTAAGAAAAAGAAAGAAAAATATGACACGAACACGAACCAGAATCTTCTTCTTCTTTGAGCAAACCAGAGGGACCAAAAGAAGACTTTAACCTAAAAATAAAAAATAAAAATGTCTGAGGACAAAACGAAACAAAAAAAATTTAACAAGCAAAACAAAATTCACCTGTAATTTAGAAGACTAAAATAACATTTTGGCAAAATTACTGTTAGTACTCCTAACGTTTGGGGTCATTTTCAGTTATATCTCTAATGTTTTTTTTGTCAATTATACCCCCAACATTTCACATTTGAGTCAATTATAACCTCTAACGTTGGGGGTATAATTGATAAAAAATGTGAAACGTCGGAGGTTATAATTGACTAGAAAGTAAAACGTTTGAGGTATAATTGATAAAAAAATATTTGAGGTATAAGTGAAATTGACCCCAAACATTAAGGGTAGGGGTGTTCGTCGGGCGGTTTGGGCGGTTTGAAAGGATTTTTCAAACCAAACCAATGATTAAATTTCATTCATCAAACCAAACCAAACCAAACCAATAAAAAGCGGTTTGGGCGGTTCGGTTTGAGCGGTTTGAATGTAATTTATTGTTAATTTTGTCACTAATATACTAATAAAAAAATATACAGTTATTCTCATAACTTACTAAAACACTAATAAGAAAATAAATATTATCCCTATATATAGTATAGAAGATTTTTTATAAATAATTAATTGAAATTAAAATTGTAGTTTACTAATATATATTTCTTCCTCTAACTTAATATCACAATAAGTTCTTCAAATATGGTATGTTTTATATTGTATAAACTAACACAATTTTATATAATAGTAAGATGTATAATCACTCATGGCGCATTATAATATGTTATATATAATGTAATAATATTCTCATTCTGTTATAAACAACAAAATGGTTTTCTACTTTTTTAGCAAAAATCATTAGTATATAACAACTTTTAACTTACAAATATATATATATATATATATATATGTAGGTGCAAATATTTTCAAACATGTAAATATATTTTCAATGTTGAATATTGTATGTATGAGTAATAGAGTATGACAAGGCCAAAAAAAAAAAAAAAATTATGAGTTACCTAATGAGAATATGAGGTATGTGTATATATATAAGTAAATAAGAGTTTTAGCGGTTTGGCGGTTTGGTTCGGTTTGTGCGACGTTCAAACCAAACCAAACCGCTCATCTATCGGTTTGGTTCGGTTTCACCTTCGGTTCGGTTTGGTTTGGTTCGGTCGATCGGTTTGGTTCGGTTTTGAACCCCTAATTAAGGGTACTAACAATATTTTGCTTAAAATTTTTACCCAAAAATAAACAAATACACTCATCACATGATGATGACAGTTATGATAGGAAAAAAATGAAGTAGTTTACCTGGGTGTGCAGCGTCCACCCACTCTCCTATCAATTATCAATATCCTGTTCATCAGGAGAAAGAAAGGCGTTCATCATTAATCAATCATTATTCATTCTCACCAACGCCATTATACAAATAATATACATGATGGTGACGACAAGAGAATCCCACTAAATAGTTTTATATATATATGAGAATCGATTCTTCAAGCCAACATTGCCAGAGAACAGCATATGTTGTTCATGGCAATACGCAAAGGCATGGCCACTTAGAAGAAGAAATCAGAATCCAGCTTCTGCTTCTGCTTCCCAGAGGGAGAGAAACGGTGCGTTTTGATGAGAATGGGAAGAAGAACGAAGCTGGTCGTGTCAGATTTGGTTTTGTCTTTCATGTGGGCGTGGTCTGGGGTTTTGATTAGATTGTTGGTGTTCGAATTTCTAGGGTTGCGTCGTCAGCCTCTTCATGAGATTGTGAAGATTGTGATTTCTCTTGCAAACACGTTCTTCTTTGCATTCCTTGGCAAAATTGCTAATGGTGGTGCCTTCAATCCGCTCGCCGTTTTGCCTAATGCTATTTCTGGAGATTTCGAGAATTTCCTTTACTGTGTCGGTGCTAGAATTCCCGCTCAGGTTAGCCTTTTGGTGTTGTTCTTTTCATACTGGAAATCGCTTCAGTAATGTGTGTTTATTAATTTAACTAACTAAAAGTTCCCAACAAAATTGGTTTGGTGGAAGGGTTATAGTCTCATACAATGTTAGTGAATTCAGTCGAGATCATAAATATACATTACTTTGAACAGAATTGACCAACTAAAACATCAATTGGTTTTCTTCTGTTGTTGTTTGTGTTGTTTTGGCTTTTAAATATGAAAACAGTTGCTTTGGCAAGTTGAGCTTTTGTTTAACTTTTATTAGGAAAGTCCAATTGTTGAACTGACTTTATATTAACTTAATAACAAGGTATATGAGTTTTTGAAACTGGTTTAGATCGTTAGTTGATGAGGTCTCCTAATTGACAGGAATAATTGGGGTTTTGGGGGGTTTTATTTTGGCGTAAAAGGACTTCAGGCCAAGATATAGCAAAGCTTCTAATACCACAAATAAGGATAGGTTTGCTCTCCAGATTACAAGAACAAGTATTAAGAGACAAAACTAGGACAAAAAGTGTTTTCTGGAGAGAAATTCACTTTAAACTTGAGCAGTTTTGGGACTACCTGAATTGATGAGATTACAAGCAAGAAGAAAGGTAGGAATAAAGTTCTGCTTAGATATAAGATACTGCAGATGACCATATATAGCTACGATGATATGCTAGAAACTGATTATATTGTTTGAAACGACTTTGCAGAATATGTTTAAGTTATTATCTGTAGAATTTCCCAATTTTTGTGCTTATCAAAAATTACTTTCTTGTACAGTCTCACCAATGTCTTCAACTGAAAATTTAAGTTGAGGTTTATTCTCTTCAGGTGATTGGATCTATTATTGGGGTTAGGCTTATTATTGATACCTTTCCTGAAGTGGGATGGGGACCGCGCCTGAACATCCATATTCATGGAGGTGCAATGACAGAAGGAATCCTAACATTTACAATTGTTATCATCTCACTTGGGCTTGCCACAAAGATTCCTGAAAGTTTCTTCATGAAGACTTGGATCTCCAGTGTCTCCAGGCTAGCACTTCATATACTTGGCTCTGATCTAACTGGAGGTTGTATGAACCCAGCCACAGTAAGTACTATTTCATTGACTAAAATGCACAAAACTCCCCGGAACTTTAGTCACTATGCAAAAAAACCCCTGAACTTATTAGTGACAAAAAATTTACTGACTTTTGATTTTTATGCAAAAGATCTCTTTTGTTAAGATTCTCATTAAAAAAAAATAAGTTTTCTTTCTTTTTTTTTTTTTAATTTTTGCAGTGACTAAATATCAAGGAAATTTTATGTATTTTAACCTATTTTATCTACAGCATATGTCATTTTGGGTGTATCAGACCATACAAGACGCTTTTCCTTCTTGGTTCTTTGGCTGAAAAATTGTAATTGACTTTTTCAGGTAATGGGGTGGGCTTATGCTAGAGGGGATCACATAACCAAGGAGGTCCTTCTTGTATACTGGCTGGCCCCAATAAAAGCAACTGTGATGGCAGTATGGACATTCAATTTGTTAGTTCGTCCGGTGAAAGAAGACAAATCAGGCACAAAAAAGAAATCAGATTGATAGAGTAATCCCATTGTATTATAAATCTCTCATTGTCTCTGACTTTCTGGCTTTCAATCTCTCATTAGCTTATAACCATTGTTTACCATGCTCTGTTTTTCTGATTGCAAGCCATTACACAACTTTCTACTGTCTAAAGTGCTTTTGTCTATTTTGACCTTCAGAAAGTTGTCTAGATTTTGGCTATTCCCTTGAGCACTACTTGAAATTTGAACATTTTAGAGTACATTTAGATCGACCATAATGAAAAAGAATATAAAGGAAGAACCTATTGATTTAAATTCAAATTAATAAAGATTTAGATTGATGATAATGAAACAAATGGGAACACCAAAAAACCAGTGTTGTCAGAACCGGACGGTCCGACCAGTTCAACCGCCAACCGAATATAAGAGTGAGTGGATTCAACCAAAATAACCGAACTGGCATTTGGACCGGATTGGACCAGACGAAAACCGGCGAACCGGGTCCAACCGCCCAAAAAACCGGTGGTTCAACCAATTTTTTTTTTAATTTTTTTTTAAAATAAAAAAATTGATTAAAAATTATAAGAAGGTAAAATGGAAGCCCTCATTCATCTTTTATCATTCTTTTTCATTTGTTCTTTTAATATTTAGAATAAAATAAATTACTAATTATATTAAAAATAATTATTTGTATCATTATAGAGGATTTATATTTAATATATTAAAAATAATTATTTATTGCATCATCCGGTCCGACCGATGGTTCGACTGATTCGACCAATCAGACCATGAACCGAACACTAGTCCGAGTTTTTGTCCGGTTCGGTTTTGAGAACAGTGCAAAAAAAACACTAATTAAGCAAGGGTGTCAATATCCATTGTTTCTATGGAAGACAAGTGCAAAAGGATTTTCTAGCAGTAACTCACAAGTCATAAGGTGAGCCTCTAATGAACTTTTAAAAAGAAGCAAAAAAGAAAACAAAAACTAAAAAGGCAACCACTTAAAAAGCGAACTAATGGACTCTAATGTCACAAATGATACAAAAGCACCATTGTTTCAGTGTTTCCTCAGTGTCGTATTACTACTTACTATGTTTTACATTCATAGTCAAGCCAGTAACACGCAAAGATAAGCATTAATAAGGGGATCAAAAGGGATTTATGCACAAACTCAATACACAAGCCGTGGTTCAAAATCTGCAAAATCTACAGATCCTGACTCTATTGGCGGCATTAAGTATGTAGCCAAAATCTCAGATACTAGGGCTGCAACCAGTGGGATCCTCTTCAAGTTCTTCACCAAGGGGATGTCATCAGTTTCACCAACAGCAAGAAGCTTCGTGTTTATCTCCACCATTTTGTCCAACCTCCGCTTGAACTCCGGGTTCTCCACATCCAGAACTGCTGGGAAAATCCTAGCCGTTGTGCGGTTTGTCTGCAAAAACAGAAATCCAAAAATGAATCTCGAGTTATTTTCTCATCTACTTGCCTGCCCTATGTTCCTGATATGCATTTGTAACTCATGGCTCATAATTTCTGGTGCTATAACCATTTAGTGCTTGAGAAAGACAAGAAAAAGTAATGGTTATTGCAAATAGTAATGGCAGTGTAGATTGCAACAATGTGCAGCAATAGCTTTACCTCAATGATGACATGCATGTCAAATTCTTTTGTATTCAGACCAATGCCTTCATAGAAAGCTGTACGTTGGCAATCGTTGAGATACATTGTGACATAGACCTGCAGGATAAAATTGAGAATAAAGTTTCAATACAGATCTGAAGATGGTTCGAAATGTCATAGAGAAAAAAAATATAGGAACAGACGTCAAGAAGAATCAAGATGTTTGTCTGCTTAAATAGATTTTTTACGAAAAACTAGCTAATTAGTTAATAAACATATAAGCATGTCGAGAACATTTTTTAACAGTACTTGCATGCTTACATATCTATTACAAATTATTTGGTTCACCTATATTTTTAAACTAAATCTATCTAAAATTTTCATCATCCATGACAATCTTCAGTTAAGGTCTTTAACACATATTAAGATTCCAACTCAAGTTTGTAAAAGACAAACAAATTGAAGGCACAAGCAACAAAGAATTACCGAGAGGCAGAAGAAACGTGCCCACAGCTTCGCCTTCCAGTCATTGAGAAATTGTGGCTGAGCTTTCATCAATGCAGAGAAGAAATCACCATGCCTATTCTCATCCTGGCACCAGTTCTCAAAGTACTTGAAAATAGGGTAACATTGGTATTCAGGATTTTCCTTCAGGTGTCTGTATATGGTTATATACCTCCAGTATCCAATTTTCTCCGACAAATAAGTAGCATAGAAGATAAACTTGGGCTTGAAAAATGTGTATTTTCTAGCCTTGGTCAGGAAACCCAAGTCCAGAGCCAAGTTGAAATCAGATAAACCCTTGTTCAAAAACCTGTGTTGAATTGAAACATTGACAAATTATAAAAAATAACAATGGCAATAGTATATAATAAGAGTAAACTCACATTCTAGTCCCTAGATTATATTGGTGTTGTCATTTAAGTCCTTGGTTTTTTGAAATGTTTGGTTTAGTCCTCGAAGATTTACAAGTTAGTCCCTCCATGAATACTCTAAAAGAGTGCCACTCAGTCCGGAAGGATTATATTGCAATGAATTATGAATTTTCGAGACTAAATCAACTATTTCAAAAATTCAAGGACCAAAATAACCACACCTACATAATACAAGGGCTAAATTGATAGTTTAGCCTATATGATAATGACCGTTAAAGTTAAAGACTTAAAGCTATCAAGTGTGTGTTTTTACCCAGCATGCCTTGCTTCATCCCTGGACATGAGCGAGAAAATCTCAGCCACCACTGGATTGGTTTTCTGCAATATCAACAACATCCCATGCATGCTATATTCATCAGTCCACAAGTATACAAAAATGTGCATGGTCAGTAGTTATTATAATACCATCACAAGTTTCCAGAAAGAAATTAACCAAAACTCGCAAGACAACACAGAACAAGATATAAAATTTTGTTAAAATTAATCATTTGCTCCATATATTATACTAAAGCTTTTAATTTGGTCCCTATAATATTTTTTTTTTGAAAAAATCAGTCCCTATACTTGGCAAATCTTCAGACTTCAGTCCTCAATACCTAAAAAGAAATAAATTCAATATTAAAGTTTTAAAAACTTATATTAGACTTTGATATCATTATTGATCAGCAAAATTAGCTCTAAATAAACATTTATATGACAAATTTTAGAATCAAAGACTAAAACCTAAACATTTATAAAGTATATAGGTTTGTTTATAAAAAAAAACCGTAGGGACTAAATTAAAAATTTGAGTAAAGTATAAGGACCAAATACTTAATTTTCCCTAAAATATTAAAATACAGACTAAACATTCATATTGAGCAATTTATCCTATTAATCACATCCAAAGATGTATCAGTAAAGAGAGAAGTGGTACCTTGAGCCTTCTTCCAAGCTCTTTGTAAAGAAGAAACCCTGAGAATTCAGCAGTGCAAGATCTCTCAAGGAACTCGACGAAGATTTGCCTGAGAGGGCCATCGAGTTTATCGGCGGCCTCCTTGAACTCCTTGTTCCTAACAAAATGCGTCTGATTGTAGTCCGTCTTGAACTCCTGAAGCAGAGCTTCGAATTCAGCTTGGTTCAAGTTCTTGTTAATCTCCGTGTTGAATAGCGTCTCCATCTCGTCGAAATCCGTGGTGTAAAACCTCGGCGTCAGAAGCGTCTCCTTGATCGCCGTTTTGTTGCCTTTCTTGCTCGCCGCCTTCGTCGGTGTGGAGGTTGAAGAAGAAGAAGAAGAGGAAGAAGCGTTCACTCTCACGACGCGGAAATTGGAGTACGAATTAGGCATTCTAGGGTTTCCGAATTTGGGAGCGATGTTGGTGAATTTGGAAATAGGTTTCACCAGAGCCATTTCTGCCGCCATTTTTCTTTTCTTTTCCGGTGAAGAATGATGCAGATTTCAGCTTATAAGTAAGTTGCTTGGACAAGTGATAGAGTCTCTCATCCAATGAAATCTCTGACCGTAAATTGAAACATGACACGTGGCAGGTGTTGTGGGCTGCTCTTGATTTTCTGATTGGTGCTCATTATTTCAATGGGATATCATCAACTTGTGGTCATTTGTTTTCAAATAACTTGTGGGCTGTGGCTTCTTTATAGCTGCACAATATAGTTTCTTTTTTGGTCTGATATTTTAATCATTTTTTCTAACCAGTAATCACTGGATTTTGTAATTTACTAATTTTAATGTTTTGCTAAAACTCTCTTTTTGGTCCTCTATATATTAGTATTTTCTCACTCTGGTCTTTTATAAAATTTTCATCTTCATTTAATCCTCCACAAATTTATATTTTATTAATGTTAGTCTCTCTATCTAATATTCAAATTAATTGATAATATATTATTATTAACTGAAGACATGATATTGTTAGTAATATAATATTTTAAGTGACATATAAATGACCTTTTATTTTTACATTAACAAAATAAATTTTCAAAAAAATCTAACATTTATGTAAAATCCAAAAACTTGTAGAGAATTAATTAACAACTATCTTTAATGACAAAAAAATATGTTTAGATGACATTAAATATGTCTGGTTAATAATTAATGGTGTTAGATCTTTAATTAACGTTGTTATATCATCAATTTAGTTAAAGTTTAGATAAATAGACTAAAATTGATAATAAAACAAACTGGAGGGACCAAATTGAGAAGGGAAATTTAAGAGAGACGATATTAAAAAAATTGAATACTTGAAGCACCAAAATAGAATTTTAGACAACATTAATCATTTACTCTTTATATTTTATTTATGTATTCCTCACAATTTAATTTTCAAAAACCAGTTCAATGTATTTTGTAAATCTTTAAGTTTTAGTTTTCAATATTTAATTGTGTTATAACATTGTAAGAAAAATAAATAAAAAATTAATTTATTATGTATTAATATTTATAATTTAATACTGACTAGATTAATATTGAAGTTTAAAAAAATTTATATTAAATTTTTATATCATTATTAGTTATCTTAATTAACCTTAAATAAATATTTATACAACAAATTTAAGTACAAAAGATTACAACTTAGATATACAAAGAGTTGTTTTCTAAAAAATGAAACAATAAGAGTTAAATTAAAAAATTGATAAATATAAGAACCAAATAATTAATTTCTAAAAATATTTTATGCGTGAGACGAAACTTCTTTTTAATGCAAATAAAAATATCTTTGAATTATGAAATACAAACAACATTCTGATGATATTTAGCGTCTCACCTTAAAATTCTTGTTTTCTCTTTCTTCAATTGTGGGGTGGGGTGCATTAAAAGTTAAAACCATTGTATTTAAAATATTCGCAGATAATATGCACAAAGTTTTAAAATTTGATACACAAATTTCATGAATTTTTAATTTTGTTTACTTAAAACTCATAAATTTAAAAACATGCAAACAAATCTCCTAAGCTTTTAACTTTGCTGATTTAAGATTCATACATAGCCTCATATTTTTTAAAAATCGGTCAATTTTAAAACTTAAAAGAATATTTTCTAATCCGACCAAAAACTTGATGAGCCTTAGTACAATTTAACTTATATAATAATATCATGATAAGATTTGGCCAAAAAAAAATAATATCATGATAAGAAGTTATTTATTGAAGTAATAGCAATCAGAAAACACAAATTCAAGTCTTTTATTAAAAAAGTCAATACTTCTTTTGTATTTATGAAAAAATATATATGGATCTCAGCTGGGCGCCTAACTTTTCATGTCCTTTGTCTTTGAGATTTTTTAAGGAAAAAAAGAAATCCTTTTTTACCATTATCATTCATATTTCGATCATATTCTATTGACTACTTAAGAGTGAAGCCTATGGTGACGGAAAGATACAATACATCCTGCAAAGAGAAATATAAATCTATGAATCTGTGCAGTTTATTTTCTTTTAAAATGGTACTTACAAAAGGTCTATAATTCTCCTAGTAAACATAAAACATCCAATCTAGATCTCAATAAATGGCTGCTGGAAGAAGACCAAAAATAATAATAAAAAAAAAGCTACCTAAAAATAAAAAGTTATGGAGGCAATCTTTCTCCATTATTTTTTGAACAAAGGTTGGCGTTTACAGCTTACAAGAAGTCTTGCCTTTTGCAGCACAAAATGGCATCAAATAACACTCCTGCATGGCCTGCATATATGGGAACTTCTCAGAAAACCACTGATTGCTGCAACAATGGAAGCAACCTACCCTTCATGTCTTCTTCAAAATAAACAAGCAATACACGAGCCGCGGAAAACCTGATACAAATATAGATTAAGGCAGCACCTCAATAATAAAACTAAGAGTAAGCATATACCTTCATCCTCAAAAGATACATGAGTTGACAGTTTAATCTCTGAAATCTAGATTACACATTTTAGTCTTTAAAAGTTGTAGAATTGATATAGTTTAGTCCCTTATAATCTATTTTATAAGGACTAACTTATAGGGACAAAATGATCAAAATGTATTGGTTTTATGACTTTCAAGAATTAAATAGTGTAAATTAGACTTTTAGGAATTGAGTTGTCAACTCATGAATCTTTCAGGGACCAAGTTGTATATTTACTCTAAAACTGAAATCAAGTTGTCTTGAGGGCATTCTGCATCTTTCACCCAGAATCACAGACTTACAAAATTTGTTATTTTTTTCTTCGTGGTATCTGGGTATGATATATTGAGCCTAGTTACTTCAGAATAAGCACTTTTTGCGATCAGTGATCAAACTTTAGGTTCTTGCCACTTCTTTGTCAAATGGATCATTGCATAATCACCCAAAACTTAAGAAATTGTAGAATTTTGGAATAAAGAGTTGGACGAAACCTCCAAGCATGAAAGAGCGAGGGATGGCTTAGTGGCTTAACATGAACTATCCGTTTTACTATCATCAAATGGCCCTTTGGCAGATTCTCTAACATCATCTCTCATATGGGAAGTTTGCACAGACCCTTCCGTCACATCTTCAGCCTTGCTGGTCTTGAAATTTAGCACTGTAGCAGTAGAGGTTCGACAAGAGTCTTTCATCAAATCTTGCTCGGCACTAAAGAATGGATCAAAAGAAGGCTGTCCTTCATCTGCAAACCTCAACGCCTCAAAATTATCAAAATCAAAATTTTGCAGAATTTCAGGAAGTGGAAGACTACCATCTTCTGCATTCAAAGAAGATCCCATTTCAATGTCTGTTTTCTCATTGGAAGTCGTAAATCCTCTTCTCATGGTACTAGAAGTCCCAGTCTCAACCGTCTCAGTATCATAATCCAGCACAAATGATCGAAAATCATTCTTTGAAGGAGGAATGATGGAGCAAAATGTTTCCCCAATATTTCCCAGCAATCCCTGGTTGTATGGATTCCCTTTCTTATCATATCGGTAACGGAAGTTCTCATAAGTTGTCTGTTCAACAACCAAAATTTATTGTATAAGCAGTTTTGAACTAATTAACCAATAGTATAGTAGTTAAAGACAAGTAATCTGCAAAACATAATGGCCATACAAACAAGTCTCTAAAATATTGTTATTCAGACAAGTGTTACAACTTACAACAGGTTGATTATAACTAAACACGGTATAAAGCCAAGGAAGCTGAGTCAATAAAGATCAGCACACGATTTTACTAAACCAATTAAATTTTGTCAAACAAGCTTATATTATCAACCATGTAATGAAGAAGCTATACTACCACAGCCAAGGTCAACATGATGGAAGCAATAGAAAATGATTACCTGAAGTCCTAATTTGCATGCCCATAAAAGAATTAGAAATTGCTAATAATTGCAAAGGAAACATATAAAGAAAAGTGGAAAAGCAGTCACACTCAAATAGCCAAGACATCTTTTAGATTAGGACATCTTCCTATTACCAGTCTCAACTCAAATTAAATAAGGTTTGAAAAAGAACATTCTGGAACTAAAAAAAAATTAATTCACCTCGCATCAAGAAAAAAAACATTAATACCACGGGCAGCACAGGGGAAAAAAAATAAAAATCTAAATTATGTGAATGAAATGAACTTTGCATCTAAAATAATTGGAATCTTCAAACTTTGAGAGGTAAGATAGTCACCTGGTTTGTACAAATGAGAAAGAAATGGAAGATTGTGAGGCCACCGACAAACCAGACAGCTACAAAACAGTATACTATAAGAAAATCAGATAAATAGTCACTTGCTATTCTCTTCCCAAATGAGACATCACCCTGGGCAAGATTGATACAAGAAAACACCAGGACATATATGCACAAGATGGTTGATGTTGAAATAAACATGAAGAAGAACCGATAGTTTCGCTGCAAAATAATCAGCAACTATAACAGTTAGTTCCTGAAAGAAATGGTTCCAAAAGAAACATTTGGAACCCATAAAATGATAAAACAGACCATCCATTTCGCTAACTTTTAAATGAAAAATAATTTCATTTGTCCTAAACTAAAATGAATATAACTGATGGCCCTACTGGGGGAGAGAGAGAGAGAGAGAGAGAGAGAGAGAGGCCAGACCAGTAAATAATGGGCCTGAATATGAGGAGAAAGGGACAGAAGAATACTCTAGTTTCTAGAGGAGGGAAAAAGAAGAAATTATTGGAAAAGAGAGGGGATGAAATAACCTCTGACAATACTATGGTGCAAAAGAATGATGAGTTGGCTGTGGGGAATTGGGTGGGGCCACTGGGATATTTTGTAAGGGGCTCTTAGGCAGAAGGGAGGCTAGGGAAAAAAGTGGGTGGTTCTGAGGAGACAAGCTGATTGAATAGTCAGTTACCACTGTAACCTAGTTCTACCAACCTTGGTGGAACAGCTTAGTATATATTTATGTCAATAATACAAGCAGACGTTCCATGAATAACCATTATGTAGCCAAGGATCATCTAAGAGGATACATGAAAATTAAGCTCTATTACTCTTTCCCATACTCTCCATAACAAAAAGGTACAAAGAGAGTTACATGCAGCAAGCCTTAGTATGATCATCTTAACCTCACCAGATGGAAATCCAAATAGAGATAAAACTAAAGTGACTTGCTAAGCCCAAAATTATAGAGAGAATTATGAAAGACGTAGAGCAATTACAAAGGGTTGGTTTGGCAACTAAAAGGGGAAGGGAGGGGGAGATATTGAAGGGGAATGAAAGGTTAACCTTCCATATGTTCTCCCCTTGTTTGGGTATTGTTGGCTGCTCTAAAATACTATAATTTGGATTGGGATTTATGAAGGAGAGGAGAATGGGAGATTAAAAATTAATCTCTCATTATCTTCCCCTCCAATTTTTAACTTCCCAAACAAGGGAAAGCAATCCCAATCCTCTTCCCCTCTCCCCTCTTCTCCTACTTAATCCCAAATCCAAACATACCCTAAGAGCATTTTACAAGTACTCTCCTACTTAATTGTAATATATCTTTGTTTTAGTATTAGGTAAATAACATAACTGCCTATCATTGAACATATAATTGGAGATGTTTTCACTGCAAAACTAACTCCAGCTTGAGCAATTTATTGGTGGGAATCCAATAGCTAAATGAAAGCAGCCATCATACAGCAGTGGCGTGTACAGGCATTTCTCAGGTTGCATGGAAAATGTCTGCCAAAAGCAATGTGCTATAAAAAGAGTAACTTATTCAAGTATCTATAAGTGAAATCATCCTGAATTTTGCTTTATGGACGTCCAGGAAACATGAGCCTAAAATGTGTCAAGGTCGCCACTAAATGGTTTGAAACTAAAGTTCTTTTCAATTGAAGGAACATGGAGATTCCAATAGCTAATAACAGATCAAGGGTAGAACTAACTCATTTCCAGATCAACCAACAACAAAAAGTTACTTTATGATGTATTCGACAAGAGGTCCTGGTATGCCCTAGAAAAATTACATGACTTTTAAGCAATATGCCTTTTAATTTACAGTAATCATCCCATAACCTCAAAACGCATTTTTATGATTCTTAAACTGGTTTACAACTAGCATACAATTGTGATTCATTTTTTTTTCATAAAATACAATAGAACATTTTCTCTATGCTTTTAAAAGTGCAACAAGGTGAACTTACTATTCCAATACACTGGCCAACCCAGGGACAGTGATGATCAAATCTCTGGACACAATTGTTGCAGATGGAACAATGAGAAGAACGAGGAGGCCGATAAAGCAAACATGTATCACAGAACTTCACTCTTACTTTTTTACCATTAACAACTACATCTCTAGTTCGAGGTAGTTTCAAATGAGGGGTTGATCCATTAATCCACTCCATGGAAGGTGTAGGTATATCAAACTCTTCATCGAATTCAGGTGGCTTTGAATTCCTAGGGACAATTCCAGGATCTCTCCCAGAAGTCAAGAAGAGGAATATCAAGTCCTGCACAAGAGTCGTCATCAGCTTCTACTTTCAATGTAAGAAAAGAGGCCTCGTCATTAGCTCTAAGAAATGTTAATAATAAACTAATACGACAAGGAAAATTATATATTTTTGTATTTACAGGGTCTGATGGAAAGTAACCATTTTCTTTGGAGGAATGGGGGGAACTCATTTTCTTTACTAATAGTAAAAATGATACATACTACTAAGCCAATTCTCTGTATGAAATTTCTTGAGGTAATAGTACCTTAAATATTACTAGCTTATTAACCAATAACCCCATGATATAGTTAAAAATAGTGCTAATTGAGCTTTCAACCCCAATTTACCAAATAAATAAATAAATAAATAAAATGAAAGAAACGAAAGAAAAATAAAGATAATACATAGGAAAAAAAAGATACGAGAATGCAAGGGCAGTCATCAATAAAATAGTAAAGGTATTCCTGTAAAGTGTAAAGAAAGGCATACAAGTTACGAATTGTACTTACCAAAACAGTAAGAATCAAGCCTGCAGTTGCTACTATCAACCAGAAATCAGAACCCTCCTTATCTTTGCTTTTAAGATATATCTTTACACAAAATGCAATTGCAGGTCCAACAATTAAGGAAATGGTGAGAAATATAGAACCTGCATCAGGACCAAAGACAAGTCTCCCACCACAGAAAAATCTCTGGAAAAAAAACAAGATGGCAGAAGCTGAATCAGTCAAACGTAGAAAACTTTTAATTGCCTCTGGATGTCCAATCACACGCCAATAATCAATATTGCTTGTTTTCAATCCAACATAAGTATGTTAGTGCTCTCAGTCTCAAATGGCAGATACTTACAAGTTACAGGCTTAAATCAACCATGCCAATGACAATTTTAGCCATGGAAATGATACCCAAATGGCTTCATAATATAAAAGCATGGTGATTTGCAATGCAGATTTGTAAATTTCACTTCAGGCTGGTGGACATAACATAAAAAATAAAAAGATTAACCAGCTCTCTGCACGAGATCATATACTAGAGAGTTTGAATTCACTTTTCTGAAAATCAAATGCAGAAAAGTTAACAAGGCGAAGAATAGCAAAGGAAAGAAAACATAAATTAAGGGAAACAACTCAAAGTCACAAACAAACCGCTTCCATGGAAGCTGACAGACAAAATAAATTGAAACTACTCTTACTGACATGAAACTGATGTCCAGAATTTAAAATAGATCCAAATATATGTTAAACTTAATTATTAGTCCTGCATTATAGTTGCATAATCACTGATCTCTCTGAATATCCCCCATATAATTGTTTCCTAGGCATGGGAACCTTAATACTCCTCCCAAGCTTTCTGGTAGAGTTCTCTAATCCAGTTGGCAAATTTAGTAATTCCAATTTACAAGAACATGTCGATTAAGCTTTATCAAAGTAAAAGGAATTATAAATGCAACCAAAGTTCATGTCAGAAGCTTATGAAACGCGCACTCCCTTCCCCTGACAGCAAAAATTAGAGAAACCCATGAAAATTAACCCAAGATTTACGGTTTTTAAGAAGATGGAATTAAAACAGGGACAGGTGATAATGAGTTCAAAATGAGCTTAAATAGCGATCAAACATGTTCCACATTATAAGCAAAACCCAGCTACGAGAAACAAAGAAAAAGCTTAGGAGGCCTCACATTACTACCCCTCCAGACTTGATAGAGCCTCCTTGGTCTCAAATTCTGGGAAATACTGCCAGGTAGAGAAGACCCAATTTCCGAATCCGTATTCCCAACCATGGCAGCACCCTCCGGTATCGAAGATTCAGAATCGGTCTTGTCTCCTAAAAAATTCCATACCCAAATCAAATTCTAAATCGAGAAATTCAAACTCCTCTAGGGTTTCCGCGAATCTGACTCCTTTCCTGGATCGACAGTGAAGATGACAATGCAGATGAGAGAAAGGGAGGGAGGGAAAGAGAGAAAAAAGACGAAGTTCTTGGATCAAAAATCGATTGAGAAAGAGCTCAGAAAAATTGGTCACTCAAATCAAACACAAGCAGATCATTCCAAAAGCAAGGAAGAGAATGTTCGTGTCCCTTTTCTCTCTCTCTCTCTCCCTTCCGAGCTTAATCTCTTTTTCTCTATCCCTTTAATCCCAACTGCTGCCACCTTTGGGGACGTTCCAATTCCTCGCGGCTTTTTCGCGCGTTATTTTTCTTGTTCGTTAAGCTATTTGTTATGCAATTTGTTTCGTTTACAGACTAAATTAAAAACAAACACATTTTAATCCAACTTCATCATCATTATTCTGAAGCAAAAACACTAATTTGGTCCCCAAACTTTATATTAACTGTCAATTTTGACCCTAATATTTTTTTACTTTCAATTTTGTCCCAAATGTTTTACATTTTAATCAATTTTATCCTTTGATTAACTTATTTTAATAAATTAATGATAGTCTGCATCCTGTTTTTCAATTTGAGTTTGGATCTGAATTTCTTTTTCTATCAATTTTACATTATATAACCATGTAAATTTTGTCGATAATATATGGCTAAAGTAAGAGAAAATGATAAAATTGACCAAAATATAAAAGATTAGAGACGAAATTGACAATAAAAAAAGATTGAGAATGAAAGTGACCGTTGATGTAAAGTTTGGAGACAAAATTAACACTTTATTATTATTAGGTTAGAAATTAGAATACTCAAAATCTATCTGACAATTCTTTCGTCACTTTTTAAAATTTTAATTTTTTTATAATTATTCAAGTTTAAAAGATTTTAGTACATTTGTTATTATTATTAATTTATTATTTTGTTTCTCGTTCAGTCTTTCTTATTGTTTTCATTCTGTTGGATAAGTTGATATGAAGTTATCCAATTTGTTAAATTAAAGCAAATGCTGATGTGACTTTTATGTAATAAAAACTATAAAAGTTATGCTTACTATGGAGATTGTGCTTTCCTAGCTAGCATATTTAGCCACCTCATTAATGAAATTTTAATGGTCATGAAAGCATGGTGTTAGGTTAGAATTCTGTTAAATTTACATTAGTGATTAGTAACAAAAGAGAAAATAAATTTGTTAGGGAAAATTATTACCAAAAATAAGTGTCAAAAGAGTGTAGGATCAATTGTTAAAGGAAAAAAAAAATAGAAGCTTTGATTTTTTTTGGTTAATGAAAAGTTTAGATGAGTTGGCCCTGAGGGCTCACTAAAATCAGGGTATGCCTTCGGGCTCTAAGAGATCTTACATAGGTATTTACAAATTGTTTATCAACAAAGTCCTCGCATCAACAGTGGAAATCGAATTCGCATTTTGTGAATTATGAACCGACTCCTTGACCAACTTTTGTTGACACTTTAATTTATTTTTTTATATTTAAAAAAGAGGCTGATAATTCAAGGTAAGTCCTCATTAATGGCAATGTCTAATTAAAGCAATGTAGAAAAAACCGGACCGGACCGGCCGGTTCCACCAGTGAACCGGACACCAGTCCGGTCCGAAAAAAATAAAATACCGGCTTGCAGTTCGAACCGGCCGGTTAAACCGGAAACCGGTTGACCCGGAAATATTTAAAAAAATTAAAAAAAAAAAAATTAAATATTTGACACTTATTATATGTGATGGACATATGATTATGTTTAACTTTTTACTTTAAATTTAAATTATTGTAATATATCAATATGTATTTAATGAATATGTATATTTAAAAATGTATTTTTTAAGTAAACTGGCTCAACCGGTTGAACCAGTGACCCGAACCTTTCACCAGGTCAATGACCGGTCCGTTATTTTGCACTATAAATTAAAGGACGGAGTATATAATGGACGCATGTATATATATATATATATACACACATAAGCCAAGCATATATCTTTGTTGTTTTGGAATTTGGACAAATGGATGCCTCTTTTATTGTTAATGAGGAAGGTAAAATAAACTAAAAATTCAATTTTTGAAAAATTGAAATACATAGTTTAATTCTTAAAATATTAAAATAATAAATTTATTAGTAATTTCCATAAATTAAATACTGTTTAAATTTTTTCAAGAATTAAAGAATATACCATTTTAATATTTCAGGGATCGAATTGTCAACTCAATAATCTTTCAAAAACTGAATTATTTGTTTTCTCGAGGTATGCACAAAATGTAATTGTTTAAACGATTAAATAAAATTTTATTTTAATCACATTTTTTTTAATTTAATATCTATTAAATTATCTCTCTCAATATAATCCCTTAAAATATATTTGTTATTATTGTTGGTCCCTCGGTCTCTCCCATTCATTTGGCTCTGCAATTCTTTGCTGTTTATGGCTTCATTTATAAGGTTAACCAGCTAGCATTGCTTTACATCATTATATGTGTAGATGATTCATGTCAAAGGGGAAGAGAGACAGAGAGAAGGTAATAAGACTGATTTGAGAGAGAAGCATACAAGAATATGGCATCTATACACATAAGAATACATATTTACAAATCTACACTACTTACTGCATACCAAGCATAGAAAGAGATGAAGATACAACAAAAAGAAATCACATCATCCATCAAACAGAAGATAATGTGTTGGATGAGCAAATTTCTAATAACTTTTCTAGCCATTCTTTTTTTCATTTTTCCTGATTTGAGTACCTAAAAACACAGACATTGCAAGGTAATCCTACATGTGGAACCTCAGAATGGTAACTACCACTGTGGGCTTATGGACACCAGAGCTTCAAATTTCAACATCAAACACTGCAATCCCTTTTCTCATCTCTTGTACATAAAGATCACTAGCTTTAGGCAGTTTTCTCGTCAGTGTCAGAATGTCAGGTCAAAGAATCTCTCGCAGAAAGAGCAACACCATTGAAGCATTGTTTGATCCTTTCTTTCTTGGAAGGATAGAAGAAGAGTATCACTTTCTGAATTATAAAAGCCTTTGACAGATATTGCATTCATTTCGCTTTCTTTTAACTCACTGATCACTCTCGGCAAACACAGCATAACTACAAACTATTGTCAACTCTTTAGGACGTACACTATGGATAAGTAAGGTTTCCATTAAGCCCCACGAAGTGTTATATGTACACAGAGACTAAAGCAAACATCAAAATGCTATTGCTTCTCCTTATCTTGAGTTGCATAAGCTTCCAATGTTGATTTCAATTTTGAATATTTCAGGTGTTTATCACTAGAAGTGAAAACATCAAATGCAACTTCTTTTTCTGCTGCCATCTTCTTCAGAGAATATTCAATGCCATTGTAATCCAAATCATTTAACATTACGGGCATTCGCATGCTACCATCCTTGCCAAATGTTCCTCCCATTTCTTTATCAAACTTTTGTCCAGAGCTTATAAAGCCTCTTTCAAGATCTGAAGGAACAATTGCAGAGTGTTCTTCCTCAACAACCCACTCTCTGAAATTGACCAATGAAGATGGGATCTTAGAGCAAGAAAGTTCACTGAAGTTCGCCATCATTCCCTTGGTAAATGGGTTTTCCTTCTTCTCATAGCGGTAACGGAAATTCTCATAAGTTGTCTATGAAAAAAAGCACAATCAAACGTGAGTGTCTATACTATAAGATGAAACTGTAGCTTATGGAAAAAAATAATTGTATTGAGAGGAGTGATAGAGTACCTGGTTTGTAGAAATCAAGTAAAGATGGAAAACTGTTAGCCCACCCACAAACCAGACGATTATGAAGCAATATACAATGAGAATAACTGATGTAACATCTCGTGACATGTTGAACCACAAGCTGCCTTTTTGCTGAAGAAGATTAGCCCAAGAAAATGAAAACACATATATACACAACAAGGTTGATGATGAAATGAACATTATGAAGAATGGATAGTTACGCTGCAAGAACAAGCACAAGAAAGAGTTGTTAACTGCTAAGTTTTGCTAAAGGGAGTAGTCTATTGGAGAATGAAAGATAATAGACACCTTAAACAGAAAGGGACAAATTAGATAATAGAAGTAAATATCTCAGGGACCAACCTTTACCTGAGGGCAAGGCAACTTCTGATCCCATAAGTTTGATTTCTAAGAGTTGGAAGGAGGCGGTTTCAGATAACTTACCAATCCAATGCATTGACCAACCCATGGGCAATGGTGATCAAACTTCTGGACACAGTTGTTGCAGACTGAGCAATGTGAAGCACGCGGTGGACGAAAGAGCAAGCAAGTCTCACAGAACTTAACTTTTACTGTATGGCCATTGATCTTTACATCCTTCACTTTAGGTAATTTCACACTCACATTTCTGTTGTTTACCCACTCTGAATTTGCATTTGTGTCAACTCCCTCGTCCTCTTCAGGTTGCGTTCTCCTGGGGATAATTCCTGGATCTCTACCAGATGTCAAGAAGAGAAAAGTAAAGGCCTGGATGCATCAATCATCAACAAGTCAGATTTAAATAACGTGGACAAGCCAATTCACTCACTACTGCTAAGGAAACTTTACAAACCAAAATTGTGAGGGTCGCTCCACCAGAAAGTACAGGATAGGAGAAGAGAGGATTGTTCCCTTTTATTGTAAAAAGCATTTTCACGCAGAATGTTATTGCAGGACATCCAATCAGGAATGATGTCAAATAAAGAGATGATGCGTCGTGACCCAAAACTACTCTACCACCAAACAGAAATTTCTGACATGATATAAAGAAGCTTCATAAGAAATTATTCTTTAGGATAGCTTATCTGTTTTCTTAATAATAATAAATTCTGTAAAGTAGATTCTATAATAACAATTCAATCATTTATCCTTCAGAAGTAGCTTGTTATCTCATTATCAAATGACCATTCTAAAGATAAAGCCAAAAAAAAATAAATAAACAAATAAACCAAGAAGTTTGGAAGGATGACAAAAACAAGGATAGTACTTTCACTAGTTTGGATTGAAAAATTAGTGTATGGTCAGTTAACGACTTTATTTTTCCCTACGTCAGTGCAAAGCTCTCAGTATCAAATTTTCTTCTACTTTGTTCAGGAACACTAGACTACTAATAAAAGCATCATCGGCCAGTAGCCCAGTATTATTCCTGACCAAGCAAGTATTATTGAAATGGTGCTTAGAACACTAAAACTGACAGATATTGGTTGTCTCACATGACTAACATCAGTTTTTCTGAATATTTTGTACTCCCTTTCCCAAAGTCCTAAATTATATAACGAGCCACAGTAAGAATTTTCAATTTTATTATACAAAAGAATTCCCATAGGTATAGTTCATTGAGATTCTTATCGTTAATACAGAGAAAATCTCCAACCTAGTAGCATCTTATATGCTGAAAATGTTTTTTTTCCTGCTTAATGTTACATCAAAATATCAAATGCCTTAAAGAATTGAAGTCAGCTTTAGAAGTCCAACTTTCTTCTGTCCTGCTACTATCACATACACCAAAACATAACCTAATACCATTTAAGTCTTAAGTAGTTATTTAATATCATGTAACCTCAACTCCTACCGCACCTTCCACTCTATAGCAAATCTAGTTTAGCACAATTCTATCCTCGATTGTTGAACAAACAAAGGGTAACAAATATTTCTATCTGCATTTTTCAAAGCACATATCAAATATAACGTAGCATCAATATCCTTCACAAATCTCATCAAAAGGGTAACAACCTGTTATTTGATTGGTCCTGTTTTCTTCAGAATAAACATTTTACAACTTCGAAGAAAGAAATAAGGCAAAGGAATACCAAAAAGGGCGAAAGACATAATGAAAGGAAATGCTAGAGAGAGAGAGAGAAATACATTGTTTCCCTTCCAAGATTGGTAAAGCCTTATTCGATTGGTTTTGTTAGGTTCCACAGAGACGGCCATGGAATTATTATAATGGATGATGCTGATGATCGATCAAAAATGGGTGTTGCTTCTGGAAATTGGAATGATCTCCTTTATTCGCCGAAAAACCCTATGGGTAAGCGAATGAAATGAGATCAATTGGCAGTGCTTGGGAGATTTTCCCTTCTTACATCACATTCCTAATTCCTAAAAATCATAATCCTATCTTCTCTATCTTCTCTCTTCATCCTCTCCAACAAACCACCACTCCTGTAACTATCTTAAAATTCCACCGGCCATTTCGCGGGCACAACTATTTTTGAAAAATCTCATTACAACAAAAAATTATCCTTATGAATATGTACATATAAAAATTAGATCAAAACCTCATTTTGGTCCTCAAACTATGAAGTCAATTTCATTTTGATCCTAAAACTATCTTTTGTTCCTTTTAGTCCTAAAATGAGATCTCCTCTAATATATGTCAATGTCATTATTTCTAATATGTGCATTTGAAATTAATCATTTTTCTTTTATATGTGTCATAATAAGCAAATTGAAAAAGAGAAAAAAAAATTCATTCTTAATTAAAAATTGAAAACAAATTTATAATTGATTTTTCTTTCAAATAGTAAATTTTTCCTTCTCTCTTTGTCAACTCACTCATTTATGACATATATATGAGAAAGAAATTGTTCATCCCAACTATTCAAGTTAAAAACAATGACAAAAACTAAAGTAGATCACACTTTGGAATCAAAATAGAACAAATGTGAAAGTTTGAAAACCGAAACTAAACGAAAAATAAATTTAGGACCAAATTGAAACTAACCCTATTATTTAAGGATTGAAATGAATATTTGACCCAAAAATTATTATTTGTAGAGTAAACATATAATTTAATCCTAAAAGGTACAAATTAATTCTTTTAGAAAAATAAAATAAAATAAACATCCATTCTATTATATGTAAAGATATTAGGTTGTAAAGAATTTGAGCTGTAAAATAGGTCATTGGAATAACAAATGATAATCTAAAATGTTTTTCCATAGAATAATTTTCAACACTACTTTGAAATCCATGTCAAGTACACTACAAATGACATGAGAGAAGAAAAACATCCTAATTAACAGAGAAAATGAAACAGAACTACACAAAATCTGTCTTGGTAGCTTATTTTTACACCATCATCATGATCATCCTTGGGCCAATTCACAGGAGATGGCAAGAGCAAAAGCCAAAAAGTTCATAAGCTATCTGCTAGTTGACTTACATCCTTCTTCTAAACTAAACAGCATTACATAAGATTTTAGAACATATATATATATATATATATATAAATATTTGCTGCATTTAACGAAGAGTCAGCTCCATTCCATGTTCCATCCTACTGCTAGTTTCTGCCATAGCAGCAAAATCTGAGAAACAAGACAATGGCATAAGATAATGCATAAACAAGTTTCATATTAAAGCAAACGTGTCTTTTTCAACCCAAAATTTTAGGGTCAGTTATGATTTTTAGCTAAATTTTGTGACAAGTTTCACATTATTTTGATCTTAAATGATTGGAGTAGACTATCAATTTAGTCCCTGAAAATTCATGAAGCCTTGAAATGCCTCCAAAGACTGAGTTGTATAGCGATGAAGTGTTCATAGAAGGACTAATTTGCAATGAGTCATGAATTTTTAAGAACTAAATCAAACATTTCAAAAAATCATGGACTAAAATGATAATGCCCATATAATCTAAGGACTAAAGTGTTAGTTTAGTCTAAATGTTTGGGCCAAATTTCATTTTAGTCTTGAATGTTTCATTTATTTTGAAAAAAATTAGAAACCCAAAATTACTACCCTGTTACGAATAAGCATTAATTATGGCATGAAATATTGACTCCTTACTCTTATACTTAAACAGGCTAACATTTACCATGAAGACTAACAAAACATACAAGCTCAGAAAAAGGGATTAGAGATTGTTGAATTGTTGTTGATTTTGGTTTACAAGTTTTTGATTTGAAGTTGTTTACTACTCCTTAAGATGAACTCTAATCAAGTTAACTGTAAGTGCATACAGATCGGCGTTTCCTGTCATATTTAATGATTAATTTTTAATACAATTGAAGTTTAGGATCCTTCTGAAACGTTAAGAAAAGAGAGGGTTTTTCAATTATAAATTAAACACTTATGACTAAAATATGGTTGTAACCTAGAATTAATTAACTGAATCATCGAATTACTATTATTAGAAGATGCAAACATTAATATAAAAATAAGGTAAATGAATTATTATTCCCGTGGCAGTTATGACACAGTAATTTCTTTGGAGGAAGGAAAATTGATAAATAAATGCTGATTTTATGCATGGATCATAATATTAGGCCAATCATTAAAATAATAAGGTCACATAATCAATAAATCAGATTTTTCTTGTTGTTTCTTTAGATGACAGTTACAATTAGGAAAATATTCAAAAATTTTATAAACATTCATAACTAAATTGAAAATAATCCCAGATAAACCAAAAATGTACTTCTACCTTGATCTAAGTTTTGATAAAATGGCAATACCATGCTATTTCTAAATCACCAAAAACAAATACTCTTCACTACCATATCACCTATTTGATTAATGCAATAACAAGAGTATCATTTTGTTTTGGAAGCTATAACATATCCATTTAAAAAATATTTACCGATGAACCTTCAACAATAGACTTTATGTCGACAGAAATATGACATTCTAATGATTTTGATGGGGCTGTAAATTGATACATACCACTTCTGTAAAATATTGAGCCAAGTATCACCACATGTAAGACAAGAAAAGAAGCAAATAAGATTATTTCCCTTCTCAGACAAAAGTGTTCGACATTAGCTACAAAATTATTATATTTCCATAGACCTAAAGTGATATTAATTGAATAATCAGTGTGAAATTGCAAGGTGAACACAGAACAGGACAAATCCACTTACAGAACAGGAGCCAAAAAATGACAAGATCACAGAAAGCAGCCAAAAAACTTGAACACAGAACAAAAGCCAAGAAATCAAAGAACTCGGTTCACTGACATAATTACTTTATCATTGATCACGAAAAGAATGCACAAAAAATAAACAAATTCACAAGGGAAGCTGGAAACTGACCTTTGCCAAAAGTCTAACCACTTAGAGTCCACCCAATCAAGAACCGAGTGGATGATTAACAAAAGTAATCCCTACATTTCACCGATCCACATAAGCATTTCTTTTTTCTCTGGCCTGCTTTCAGAGGAAGAACTATTCCATAATCATAAGTCAACTCAGTCATCGGAGGGATATGCTTAACTGCATGGAAAGCAATGTGGAGATCCGACTCGGTTTTGTTTTCGCGCACCACAGGGCGCCAAAATACATTAGGAGAGCAGCTGTGGTTCATAAACCGAGCAACATTCCCTTCGTTTTTCGCTGTTATGTAAAGGGGATATGGGATCTTCGGAGCTTCAGTATCACTGGAAAAAATTTCTAGTTGCTGATAAATGCGGGTAGAATCAAATATGTAATCATCTTCATTTTCACCACCAAGCTCCTCCATTCTAGCATTATCTATGACTTCCCCTGCATACTCACATATAAAAGCTCCGGCACGAATTGGATCCCAAGATCGTAGTCCCCACCCTTTATTCTTTGTTTTAAACACCTCCAATCGGATTTTCAAGCCACCTTGAGTAATTCTATTTTTACAATTAGGGGGGCACTGACAGGACGGACCACACTCGTATACGACAGATTTCAAGTCCAAGAGCACCCCATTCACAGAATACGGCAGATAACCTCCATTCTTTTGAATGCAAGAACAGTTATAGTTGCCGGGAAGGCATCCACCGACACAGTTACATCCGGCAGAAGAATGTAAGGAATTTGTCGGCTTCAAACTCTTGAGAGTAGGACAGTAGGTGAAATATGCAGGACCCTTCTCATTATCAACATCGTTTGCAAGACAAACAGGAACTTTTTCTGCTCCAGAAGTAAGATCAGGCAATATAAGCCCAACTCTTGAAGTAGCCTTATCAGTCCATTGTTGAATGGATTTCCATGTCATGTAGGCTTCCGGCTGTCCGGGCAACCTGACTAGTTTATATTTAAATATATTGAAACCAGTTTTTCCTTTATCTACCCACGACTCCTGGATCTTGTAAAGGCCATCATAGACATATATCTTCCCACCAGGAGTTGCCATGTCCCGAATACCTCTGATTACCCTCACTTCATTTCCCCGGTGAAGGGTCTTTTCCAACGCAAGATTACCCCTTTCAAGCTTTTGATCACTCGCTCCCTTCGCCCCACCTTGACCGCTGTAAATCAGAACATCTCCATCCTCAGCATTATCTTCATACCCTCCAGACGAAACAATACTTACAGCCAACGGCTCTTCTTCTTGACTGAATTTGACACCGAGGTAATCAATTCCAGACATGGACGGCGAATGCAATCCCACCACACACAGTTCCATCCTATAAAAGAAAATGTCGCCAATTTCAACCCCGGGAACAACGCCTATTCGTTTCTTGCCATTTGTCCGAATTCCTTTACTCAACAAAATTGTACCTGTCCTCAAATCAGGCCGCCTAGCCACTCCCGGATTCCCTTCTTTTAAATCTTCAATCTGCGAGATCTTTCTTCTCAGCACTTCGAATATCATAAGTGTATATGAAACTGAGTCTCTGCTGCCATCAGGCTGATTCAAGAGATCGAAAATCGCAGGGTTAATTGATTTGAGAGTATCATTAGCAACTGTATCCACGTCAGCCTCAGCCGATGCAGAACTCTGCTTTCCCTTTTTCTTCTTGGGCCTTAACCGTTCCCCCCTACTTCCTTCTTCCACATCATTTTCATTCACCTCAAAATTGATTTGATTTTGACTATTATAGCCATCGTCATCCGTCAACCTCCTACTACTTCTTCGTGAAGACGACCCTGTGGCTCCATTAGCAGTAGTAGCCTTAGCTCTTGGCGTTGGTGTCCTAAATGAATTAATTGGAACTGCAGCAACACCAGCTGGGGCTTGAAGGTTTTGCTGAAGGTTTTGCTGTTCGGAAAGCCTTTGGGACTCGGGCGAGAAGAAGAACGGGTAGAATGGCGAAACCCCAGGCGGGAAAGGGCCGTTTGGAGAGACCGAGACAAATGGAGCTCCACCTTGAGCATTTGAAGATGAGCCAGCATTTGATGATAAAGGGAATAGAGGAACAAGGGTTCTCAATGGCTTGACATTCAAAACCCTAGACTTATCAAAGGAACCATGTGCAGGAACAGAGTCTTGAGCCATACTGTGATCCATTTATACTTAAAGTTTGAAGCTTTACAGTTAAACACTTCTTCAAGAGAAAATCTTAGCAGGTTTCAATATTCAATCATCTCTCTCTCCACAAAAACCTGTTTTAAAAACAAAAACAGAACTCAAAACTAAAGCCAATTGACAGCAATATTAGATTAATTACACACACGAAAGCTTAACGTTACAATTTTTCAAGTCAACACTAGCATAAAACACATTTCCTGAAACATGCAAAGAACAAATAAAACCAACAAATAGACGCCCAAAAAAAGTAGTTATAAAATCAGAAAGACATGCTACAGTACCATACGCAGGAAATGAACCATAATTTTTTTTCTCAACAAGATAAAACCAAGTGAATAAACTAAAACCAAAAACACAAGATTCATTTCTCAAAATTCTGAAATAGAAAAGAAGATGAAGATGAAGACACCCCTGAAGTACAGATCCGAGGGTGAGAAAAGGGTACAAGATCAAATCGAGGGTAATAGTTGAAACTCGAAAAAATTGGTGGAAGTAATACATAATTTGACCCACATAATGAAAGAAAACGACCATACCTGAAATGGGTTTTGCAGATTTAAGTGAGTTTGTGAGCTTGAGTTTGAAGTTGAAACTCAAAGGAAAGTCCTTTTTCCTAAACCAAAGCTTCTGTGTTGTTTTGAGAAGAGAGAAAGAAAGAGAGAGCGAGGATTTTGCTTACTATGTCTTTATGGGATTCGTGAAATAATCAGATGGTTCGCAGAGTACGTGTCTGACTTCCTCAAGTTCTTGCAACTTCTACGTGGCAATATGTTATAGGAGGAGAAGACATAGTTTGAAGATCGAGTTTGGTTTGTTACTTTGGGTGTTGAAACTGGAACGTTGATACAGATAGAGAAGTGGACGGTTAGGATCTTCAGATCATGTAATAACTTTGGGCAGGAGATATTTGTCTAAAAAAAGCTGGGAAAAAAAGGAATATAATCATCACTAATCAATTCAGTTTATTAGTAAAATGGTATTTTATTTTTGTTTCTTAATAATCGGATCAATAATAAATTTTAATATGGTTTTAAAACTGTATTTAAATTTAGATAAAAACATATTTTTTTTAACTTTACATCAATTTTTAATTTTTTTCAAAAAAAACTTGTTTACGGTTAATTTTATCTCTAAATTTTTATATTTTAATCAACTTATTATTTTTCTATCTTCATCTAATAAATTATTATATTATATGATTTATTTCTATTAAATAACTCTAAATCGTAGATTATCACTAGTTCCTAGTATTAATTTTACATATAGTATGTATATTAAGTTATTAATTTTATTTGAGGACTGCCTAATTTTTTTTATTAATGATAAAAAACGATACAAGGAAGAAAAAACGGTACAAAGAGAAAAATAACAACAAACAACAAACAAACAAAGCAAAAACAAGAACAATAATTAACCATATTTAGCATGTCAGCTATGGTTGTGGATCCTCTATCGTAAAATTTTCATGTTGTGCCTGTTGTACCGAGAATCCACACCATTCATTAAATCTAACAATTCACATTATGCCACGTGTCTTCTCTTGTTTTTCTAAATTTGCACCCAATTTTTTCCTCCCTCAAAGTCGTCGTCGGTGAGCTTCCTTTAAAAGATTGGCCAACAGCATCGCTGTCGATGAGGGTGGAGTCGTCAAAGCCATTAGTGCCCGTCACAACGACAACCCCGTGGTTGTGAGCCCGAGCCTAAACTCCACCGCTAACGTCGGTGTCGAGAGGTGTTCCACCGCCATTTTTAACGTCTTTGAGGAGCTAACCAAGTGCGTGTGACTCATTTGAGATGTTGAAGCTCCATTGGACTCAAACAAGGCACCAGTGTTCAAAAAGAGCCACTAAAATCGATGGCAAAACACCTCTTGATGCCGACATTGGCGACGACATTCATCCTCGGGCTCACGGCAACGAGGTCATTGATGAGCTTTTGTGGCTTCAACGACTCCACCCTCATTGACGGCGATGTCGTCGGCCAATCTCTCAAAGGAAGCGTCACTCAACAACGGCGATTTGGAGGAGAAAAAAAATTATCGACGGCAACACCATGGCAAATCTTTAAAGGAAAGTCAACGGCAGCGAGGTGGAGGAGAAAAAAATTGGGTACAAACTTAGGAAAATAAGAGAAGACACGTGGCATAATGTGAATTGTTAGATTTGATGAATGGTGCATGAAAACTTACGGTAGAAGATCCACAACCGTCAACTACTGTGTGGCTCTGACCAGGTCTGTCCACCTTGGAGAAAGAGGTTACGACAAGCAAAAATATGGTTGATAATCCGACGAGAGGTATCCTGAGGTTAATTTGATCGTGGCAATGGATACCATGCCAGAATGAGCGATTCCTCTCTTGCCAAAGAGTGTCTAATGTGACTAAGATTGAAATCCAGGAGCTGGTGAAGCGCTCCTTGTTGGTTTTGTACTTCCATAGCCACATAGTAATCCAGAATTTGATATTGTGAGAATGTTGAGGGGTTAAACCAATATGAAGACCGAACCAAACAACCCTAGCCAAGTGATAGTGGAGGAAGAGAGGATCAGCCGATTCTGGATCATCGCCACAAAAGATGCAAGGATGAGAAAGACCAATATGGTGTCGCTGCAAACTGAGAGAGGTAGGCACCGCTTCATGGTAAAGCTTCCAAGCAAACAAGAGAATCTGAGGTTGAACTTTCGTCCTCCAGAAATCTTTCCAAGGGAACACAATTGGAGAGAGTTGGTTACCTTGGTCTTGGTGACTACCACCGTACAGGAGGGAAAAACCATCAGTTGTCGTGTAGGTTTCAGAGGCAACATCATTCCAAATAAAAGTATCAGGACAATTAGGAATAGGATGGGGAGTGCGGCTGATTATGTCAAGGTCTGCGAAGCTTGGACCAAGACTGCCTAATTAGATCTAGCTAGTGTCAAGTATCATTTATCAGTTAAGGGTGTGTTTGGGATTCAATTATAATGTCATTACAAATTTATTATCTCCATTTTCAATACATAACTTGAGTTACAGTGCAAAAAAGCTGTTTGTTTACCAATTAAAAACTCATTACAAAAATATTATTTCATTACAACATCATTTCATTACATTTTTATACCCAATTACTAACATACCCCTATTAAAATACCTATAATTACCTATACTTTAATACAAATCTAAAAAAACTATTTGGCAAAATGGTAATTTTCAATACCCTCATTTATTACACTTACAATTTTCTCTCTCCATTTATCATTTCTTACTATTTTTTTTTCTTTTTTCTTACTCATACTCCCTCTCTCTCATATATATATATATAGTGTATATATATACATAATAATAATAATAATAATATATAAATATTTTTTAGAGTGCAACAATTGAAAAACAAAATTCAAAAAATTATATAGTTCATACCCCAAAAATATACATTTTGGTCATTTCTCTAGTATATATATGGTAATATTTTTTGTAGTATCAAAATTTAAAAATAAAATTAAAAAACAATAATCTTTCAAATAAATTATTATTTTTTCATGTAATTATCTTATTTTTTTATGTACGGTATACTGTTGAAATTATTTATCAAATTCTGCATAATAATTTGTTGTTAGTTGAAGATAAATTATTTGGTCCATGAATTTGTAAAGATTATTCTATTTTGGTCCCAGAATATATTTTTTGGTCATTGAATTTGAGAAAGAGATCGAATCTTTGATGAATGTGATTTTTTATAGGCCGAGACAACATTTCACTTCGTAAGGACCGGTTCGTTGAATCGATATAAAATCATGGACCAAATAGAAGGTTTTTAAAATTTCCATGTTATTTACATTTTGGTCCTTTTCATTTCATTACATAAAGCAACTCCAACCTTCATTACAAATATTCACCTTTAGCACACATTCCAAGACAATTTCATTACCATTTCATTTCATAACAACCCCAACCAAAAGTCAAAACATCATTTCATTATCTCCAATTTATTCCATTATCAACTACCAATTTTACCCCTATACAATTTTCAAAAACCCATATAATTATTTCAACCAACCACAATCATTACATACCTTTTTACATAATTTCACACCCTATTTTTTTCATTACATCTAAAACAATCCAAACATCATTTTACATTCCATTTTCATTACATAATTCTCTCATTATCATTTCATTACATGAAATCATCATTTCATTACATACTATTATACTAATATCCCAAACACACCCTAAATCTGCTAGCTCATTCGAGAAAAAAGCACAACTTGCAATAACTCAACTATCAATAGTCTTATCTTACTAATAGTTTGATACCAGCTAATCTGACTTTTTTATATTATATTTATATTTATATTGTTTTATATTTTAATCAATAGTAATTTATTTTCAATGGTATATTTGTTTATGTGCAAAAAATTGAGTGCCGCAAGCACAACTCGTTGTAAGTTTCTTCTCATTCTTTCATTTTTCTCTTTTTCGACAATTCATCAATTTTGACAAATTTTATTTCAATAAAATAAGAACAAAAACAAGATAAAAATTGATAATATGCAAATTTTTTAAATGAAATTAAAAATTGATATAAAATTTAAGGACAAAAAGGTGCTTTTGCCTAATAAATTTTAAGGTACAAGTATTATTTTCGTCCCTAAACTTTACACTAACTGTCAATTTCGTCCCCAATTTTTTTTTTCTGTCAAGTTCATCTCCAATGTTTCACATTTTAGTCAATTTTATCTTTTGAATAACTTCTTTCAATAAATTAATGACAAACTGCATCCTATTTTTCTATTTGAGTTTATTTTTCTATCAATTTTACATTATATATCATTAGTCACGTAGATTTTGCTAATAATATTTGATTAAAGTAAGAGCAAAGGATAAAATTGGCCAAAATATGAAACATTAGGAACAAAATTAATAAAAAAAAGATTGGGGACGAAATTGACAATTGAGGTAAAATTTTAGGACGAAATTAAGTTTGGGGACGAAATTAATAAAAACATTAGGAACAAAATTAATACTTTTGCCAAATTTTAATAATAAATTTAGTTGATAAGGATTATCCTAATTTATCTCTCCCCATCTAATTATTTTTCACCTAATCTGTTCTTAACTTTTTTTTATAAATTGCTGTAATTTTTTTTACTTCTAATTTCTTTTCAGTATAAAAATAATCATTTTTTTATCTACACATTAGTTAAATACTCAATTAAATTTTTTTAGGTTATACTATTTTTATTAATTCATTAAACATACAATATTTTTTTAAAAAAATTCTTAATGATTTAAACAATTTGATTAATTCATTAAACATTCAGTATTTTTATTAATGCTTCTAAACAGGCCGAAAACAAGGATGGAAGTAGGTTGTAGAAGTTCATTACACATTATGCAATTAATAAAAACAATTTTGAAATTTCATTAATTATTATCCTCATTAAAACTATTTTCCTTTTAAGTTGTTTAAAAAACAGACATGGTGGATTATTGATCAAGGATGAGGATGGATAGGCTTCACAGTCACACACCTTGGTAGGAAACTTGAACTTGAGAGTTGAGAATCACTCTTGCTACTGGTAGATTGATTTGGTTAATCTCTCGGTTATACTTATATGATCAATATGTTTCTTTAAAATTTATTTATTATATGTATTTATATTCTTTTTATCATTAAATATTATTTTATCCAATAAAATATACAAAATATGTATGTATTTTTTTTAAATAAATTTTAAATCAAAAAGTACAGAAAATATGAATTTTATCTAAATTAATTAGATATTTTTTTTCAATAAATCAAGTAAATATTTTAATTAATATAAATATTATTAAATTCACGTATAATTAATTCTTTATAGATATATGAAATAAATAAAAAAATTTAATTTATATTTTTAAAAAAATTAAAAAACAATAGGTATGGTTTGACTTGATTGGGCCCAATGGTTTAGCCCAATCATAATTGACCCATCTTGAGTTCATATGAAACCGGCTCGTGTGCCATTCAATAGTTATCTTTATGTGGTTTAACTCTAAAGCATCTTTGAGGGGTTGTTGGTAGGACGTCCATGGCGTCTCCGGCGGCACCTTCAGCGGCGGCTCCAGCAGCGACACCGATGGCGTTACGGCGGCGGCACCGACAACGGTATTAGCGACCCCTTCTTTTTTTTGTTGTTTTTTCTATTTTTGTGGGAGGTTGGAATGGTAAGGAGGAGGCTTTGTAAAGGCTTTTCTTTCCGTGTCCCATTTTTGGGTGTCATGGCTGAAACCTTTCCCTCTTTCCTTTGTTTTCTACTCTCTTTTGTCTCCCTTCCACTAGGGAAGGTTTTCTTTTTCTTTCTTTAGGTGTCTTTTCGTCCTTCTTGTTGTTTCTGCAATTTTCTTCCTGATCTACAATTTTGTGGAAGATTCTTAAAGATCCTCTAAAAAATGATAAGAGAGTTTGAGCAAAATGGTTGTCTTTTGCTGAGTTGTTTGATTAGGCTGAGAATTTTCTTGGGTAGATTTTTTCTTCAACCCTTGTGTGTTGCTTGGATGAAATTTTCTGTCTTGTTATAGTATTCACTTCTCCCTCCTCGTGTGTTGCCAAGTTAGGCTTTGTAAGTTGGATCAAGCCCATGTGGAGCGTAGGCTTGACTGTATTTAGATATATTTGGCCTACTTGTTCTTCCGGTTATTGTGGCCCGTGTGGCCTATCAAAAAAAAACTCTAATGATAAACTTGATTAAAAAAAAAACTCAAAAGATAAACAATAGGTATGGTTTGACTTGATTTGACTATGGCATTTGAGATGTATAATTGAACTTTATTTTGATATTTAATTAATTGCGGATTTCAAACAGAAAATTAAACATAGGAAACGCAACATTGGTACATGGACTATATACATAAAAAAGAAACATATTCTGAAATGACTTTGAACGAGAAAAAAAAGGGTAAGTGATGTCGTCATTGATGTGCAGCAAAATATACATTTAAAATTTTAAATTGATACCGAACTTCTCGTTACTTAATTTGGCCATCATCGATATTTCAACTCATCAAGAATCTATTTCAGTTTATTGGAGTAAGATCAGTACCTTGATCAATCGAAGATTAAAAATTTGTGACTTATCATTAGCACCATACTTCTTCTCCAACTCCAACCACAGATCACGCGAAGAAGAAGAAGAGTACAAATAAGTTTAAGCCAAATCTTTGGTCATTATGTTAAGAATTCACGAAATAACCATCGAATCAACGAAACTTCAATTCAGACAAGAACAAAGGAATGCAAGAAAAGAAGAAATGAAGAAGAAGGAAAACAGTAATTAAGTGATCGATGGCTCTGATACCATCTACAAATTTGATGTAAGAAGAAACTGTGAAAAGAATTTTGATTAACTGAAATTACAATGAGTTAAATATATATACACTTTAACTCCAGCTACTTACAACTAAACAAAGCTGACTAACTAAAACTGGAAAACTAATTACAACAGAAACAGTTTCAACAACAATAAGCCACGTGGCTACTAACTACTATATTCTTCAGCATATGAACTATATGAAGTAGCAATTCAGAGATACACTGGTACATTGTCTCTTTATCTCAATTTCTCCATCATCACTTTGATGTATCATTCCTATAACATAATGAGAAAGGCATTCAATAATTAATTATCTTTATGTGGTTTAACTATTACTCAGGTAAGTAAGAAAGTAAAAAGACTTCGGCCTGAGGTTTGGGAAAACCATACACTTAATTTTCACAATCTCATATTTTATTTTTAGCTTTGAAAAAGAAAAGAAAATTATTAACAAAGATTATACTTGTATATAATTTGATAACTTAAAATGAAGATGTGGGAACTTATTAAAACACTGAAGAGAACAACAACCAAGCAAGTTTGGATTATGATATAGGAATATAGGGTCATCACGAGTTTCTATGACTCAAGTATTGAACAGAGAATAGCACAGAACACTCATAGTGAAAATGGGAATCAAGAATATAGTGTTTCATGATAATAATAATATTTCACAAAATGATATACTAATACTAAATTATATATATATATATATATATATCTGACTCTTGTATCATAGGCTAATCCTACACTTGAGATGAAGCAGGGAGACACAATTGTTGTATGTGAGAAAATATAAACACAAAATTGGTGTGAAACATAAATATAGTTGTTGTTACTTCTCCTCTGATGCTTAAAGTCCAGCAAAATAAGAATGAAAAAAAAAAAATAAAGGCGCTTTGTTAATGAAAAACTTGAATAAATGAAGAAAGGCATACATGGTAAGTTCTAGAATTTCCAAAGGAGTAGTAAAATAAGAATAAAAGTATTTTCTTTACCTGAAGTGTACCCTAATATATATATTTACTCTACTGATGACAACAAAGAGGCTTCATCACTTGAATTTTCAGCCATCATCTTCAACACTTTATCTCGATCATGCTGTCCATTAAGAGAACAATGAAATTATCATAATACAATTATATACAATTTTCTCCAACAATTATCATAAGCTTTTGAGAAGACCTTATATTTATTTTATTATTAAATAATTATTTAGAAGTTCCTTGAAAACAAACCTTAGGTTTACTAACTATTATGGTGTCTTATGAGCTGATTAAGATTGTCATTCTCTGAGAAGTATTCTGTCTCATTCACAGATGTCACACAGTTTGATGGTGTGACTACAATTCCAAGACAAAAGGTACCCCAAGAGTAGGAATAGGGGTTTGAGTGTCATAATTTAGAGAAATAGAGTTTATTTCTAGCGCAATATGAGTTGGGATGATGTGGGATAGGGCTGTAGGTTGTGTATGAAATAAATGAAGATCAGAATTAACAGTTAGATTAGTATCAAGCAGAGGGAAGGGACCAAAAAGTCTAGAGTTAAGAGGACCATTAGGTAACCAGTTTCCAAAGTAGAAAGGTATTTAAACCATTTCCAATAACAGATTTGAGACCAAAATCAAGTAAGTTTGAGCTTTTTTTCATGCTTCTACGAATAAAAGATCTAGAATGAGAACGTTTAGACAGGTTGTCCCCATATTTAGCAATCAAGACCTTAGAGAAAAGGGTAGTACTGATAATTTTTGTTTGCCAATTTAACTTAGCCATATAATAACCATTAACTAAGGAGGCTTTTCTAATACATAGACCCCCATAAATTTAGGTTTTGTAATTATATTCCAATGTAGTAGATGACATTTTTTATTATGTATGGTATGGTTCCAGAAAAAACAACGTGCAAGTCTATCAATTTGATTATGTACTTTACTAGGGAGATAGAAGACATTCATATAAAGAAAGACAACCAAGTTTCTATGCTTGTAGCCTGTTGTTAATTTTATCATGAATAAAATTAAAATTAGTACTTTTATAAAGGGTTTTAGGGGAAATCCAAGATAAGAGCCTAAGTTATTTAAAAAGTTTAAGTTAATAATTCGGGAGAGGGTAGCTCTGATGTTATTAGGGACAGTGGGAGAGAACCAAATTTTTTATTTCTCTCTATTTATTTGATGATATTGATAATGACCAAAAAAAAATATTAATGATATTGATATAATGGCCAAAAAAAGATATTGATACTCTATGTGTAGTTTGTTTTTTTTCGTAAACGATACTCTATGTGTAGTTTGTGAATGGTAATGGTTTCATATTTTGACATGTTGCTTGATAAAGTAGAATCGAATCCCCTGTCATTAATTTGTTGAGAATGGAATTTTTTTACTTTGGGACACATAGCACTAGAAGAAGCCATTAGATTGTGTGTAAGGCTGAGATTAATTTGACAGCACAAACAACACCAATTATGTAACGCAGTTCCAATAAGATTTCATTCTTAAACAAAACAAATTAAAATTAGAATTGGCGCAATTCGCCGAATTATAAACTTTTGCACAATTCGCTTTTGATCTCGATAAAGCTACTCAAAATCAATTGGCACGAGGTTAATGACGGCTCGAGTTGCTCAAACAATCCCAATCAGCCTTTCTCACTGTGGAAGAACAAATCATAACTATTTATACGGAAACGAATGGTTATCTCTGCATCATTTCAAAAAAAGTTGATAAACTAGATAGAGAAGATCCATTGGCCCAATGTATGAATAAATTTATGACCATCGTCACTCCTCTGCAACCAAACATGATCAAAATAATTCACAGAATGAATTAAAAAAGTTAAAAGTAGAGTTAACAAATGGCATCTTTGCTATTATTCTTTTTGTTTTATTAATCAAAATGTGACATCAATTGTCCCATAATGGAGGCCTAGGTGTGAGTTCAAGTCATAATCGAATCATAATCCATAACACTTGGGTATCGGCTCTAATGTGGGTTAAAGAAATAGAGTTATGTCTTTGCTTAAGCTATAACTTTTAGCCCAGTAGTTTGGATTTGATCATAACAATTGGTATTAGAATCAAGGTCATGAGTTCGATTCCTAACAGGACAATTGCTGCTAAGGGAGAAATTGTTAGCCAAAGTGTGATATCAATTGTCCCATAATAAAAGTTCAGGGCCAAATCATAATCGAACTTTGACGCACAGTTATACCTTTTGGCCTAATAATAAACACTTTATCGTAACATAATTGCAGCATCCTGGATCATCACCAAAGCAACAAAATAAAAGATTGAACACAAAGCCACGACTTCCAAACAAAATAAAAGATTGTTTGATTCATTCATTATTTAGTTATAGATAAGTCAAAGACAGACATATTGTTTTGTAGACATTTTTATTCTCGTGTTTTCTACACAAATTTTTCTGTTATTTATGTGCTTTATTCGAAATTTTCATAATCTTTTAGAGAGCTAACTATAGAAATAATTTTGGTAGTTAAGTTTCATATACATGTTTTGAATTTGTAAAATTATTTTGCACACATTCATACACACGCTTTATTGGGTCTGGGAGTGAATGAAGAAGATGCGTATATACACTTCGTTTAGTTTTCTTATTTAACTTGGATGCAATTTAATTTTTATTATTTTTAGGATTTTAATTTTATACAAGAATAAAACAGAACAGAACACATATATAGGAGCTACTTATTAGACTTCTGGAAGAGAGTGATAGAGAGAATAAGTAGTTACAATAATTAATGTATTTGGTTCTCCGAGTTTATATGCAAATTTATCTGGCTTTGCTTGCTCTGCTATATTATTGTATAGAAGGAGAATTCTTTATGTTTGAAAATGAGCTCCAATTGAACAATTGTGGCTAAGTCTATCATCCTGGATCTTCAACAAGTTTTGAGTTCACTTCAGTATTTAAACTTGTTATTTATATGATGCTTTCATTTTGCTTGAGTCAGCAATTTTAAAATTCTTAACTTAATTTGTATACACACTCTTGAGGCTATTGTAGCAATCACACCTTCTAAACACTTTGGTTTATATTGAGAATTATGGAGGTTTTGTAACAAATTATTGTTGCTTTTTCTGAAATTTCAATCTCAGTATCTAACTCCATTTTGTATGTTTTAATATTCATTTCTTTCAGTCCTTACTCATGTAGGTAAAACATAGGTCTCGTTAATGAAGTACATTAATAAGTCAATATAATTAATAAATCATTATTATATATCAATTAAAACATTTTAAATATTCGAATATAGACACCTGATCAAGCAAGCTAAGTAGGCATGGAATATCTGGAGTTGCAAGTCATCACTGGCTTTATATAATCAAAGGAAGCCTATTTTAGTTTTGAATCGACACTAAAACAAATGGCTAGTTTTTCTGCAGTTTAGCTGCGGTTTGAAACCGTCACTACATTATCAGTTGTCTTTAAAATAATTTAGGGGCGGTTTGTAACTGCCGTAAATAAAAAGAAAAAGGAAAAAAATTGATTTACTGGCAGTTTTTAACCTCTGCTATGCCTTAGAGCAGCAGTTCTAAAAAGTCGCTGCTCAATCCTTGTGTTGGAGATTCAACACATTAGTTATTTCAGTAAAGACAAAAGTATTTCTGATATCTCCAAACTATGGAATAAGTGTCAATTGTACCCCAAGTATTTTTGTGGTCAATTATACTTTAAATCTTCCATATTTGAATTAACTATATCCTACTTTCTACCTCAGTTAATGAAATTAACGGAGATGTGGGAGAGAAGTTAGAGAAAGAAAGGAAAAAGAAGGGGATTCTAAATTTTTTTGAGAGAGAGAGAGTATAAAATTAGTGAAATAGAAGAAGAAGAAGAAAATGAAAGGGGATAGAGAGAGAAGTAAGAGAAAGAAAGAAATAAGAAGAAGGTTTTAATTTTATTTTTTTAAAGAAACAAAATTAGTAAAAAAGAAGAGAATCAAGAAGATGGAAGGGAGGTTCTGAATTTTTTTTTTCTAAATTTTTTGTAGAGACACAAAATTAGTAAAGATGAAGAAGGAGGAGGAAGACGAGTGACTACTGACTAGTAAGAGGGAGAAGTCAAAAATAAATAAAAGATGGATAAATGATGTTTTGAATCTTTTTTAAGAGGGAGAGAGAGAACACAAAATTAGTGAAGAAGAAAAAATAAAAGAATCAACCTGTTACATAAGTATTTGTCCGACACCTCATCATATATTAGGCAAGTTAGTAGACATCTCAGAATTTTTCTTTAGTGTCGTTAACTAAGTCAAAAAGTATAATACAATTTACTCAAATGTAAAAAATTGATAGTGCAATTAATACTTCATATATAGTTTGATTCTAAAAGTAGTACTTTTGCCTTTCGCTATAAATCATAAAGATTCCAACTAGCAATCGGGGTGAAGAACTTGCAAGAAGTGCACGACAAGATTTGAGTCCCATTAGTCACTTTAATGCCAAAATCAGTAGAGTTTAGTGAAAAAGTAAGAGTTCAACTCAGTTATCCGAAATAATATGAGAGTATGCTTTAAAAACCTCAAGTCAAGTGGACCCTTAAATAGTTAAATAGTACTATTGAGTACATTCAGGAGGGGTAAATATAATTAACTAACTAACTAAGGATCCCTCGTCACATAATCAGAATTTAATATAATGACTCATAATTTTGATAGTCATTGAGAGCATATACATTTACGAAGTCTCATATACAACAGATTGATGAGAGCATCCACATTAAATCTTTTCTCATAAATGTTAAGAGATTCTTAAAATATATCACGCGGCTGATCGACCAATTAAATAATAATTGCATTTCTCTTCCAAGCATTTGATAAAAAGAAATCTTAAAATAAAAAAATATATATCCAATTATTTTATTAATTATATATATATATAAAAGTCAAAAGATAAGCTACATAATTAAAAAATACTTACACATGCAACACAATGCCTGCTATATGTATATATATATATATATATGGGGTTTTGATACTCAAATTGGTCCTCAGTAAAGTCCATCTCGATCATAGAACTAATGAACTTATGACAGTCCAGCCAATAAATACATTATCAGCATTATTATTTAAGTGTTCCTCTAAAACGTTTACAGCTGCACACCTAAATGCTAATATAGTATTGAGTAAACTAATAGTTCAGCACTGAAATATTCCCTTTTTTTTTCTATCAATTCAATCCTTTTAAAAAAATTGGCTAAAGTACACTTTTGGTCCCATAATTTTGGCAAAGGTCTCAATTTGGTCCTATAACTTTTTTGTTGCAATTTTGGTCCCATAACTTCTGAAAATGTCTCACCGTTGGTCCCAAGTTGATTTCCATCCATTTTCCAGTCGTTAAAGATGATCTGATATACTGAAAATTTATAAATCATATTATAATTAATAAGTTTTAAACTATCTTTCTTCTTAGGCTAAAGTGTACTTTTGGTCCCATAACTTTGGCAAAGATTTCAATTTGGTCCCATAACTTTTTTTGTTGCAATTTTGGTCCCATAACTTTGGCAAAGATCTCAATTTGGTCCCATAACTTTTTTTGTTGTAATTTTGGTCTCATAACTCTAAAAACGTCTTACCGTTGGTCCCAAGCTGATTACCATCCGTCCCGTAACTTCACCCATATTTACCACATCATCATCCAACTCAGTATGTCAGATCATCTTTAGCGGCTGATAATGGATGGAAATCAATATTGGGACCAACGGTGAAACGTTTTCAAAAGTTATGGGACCAATATTGCAACAAAAAAAGTTATGGACCAAATTGAGACCTTTGCCAAAGTTATGGGACCAAATTGAAACCTTTGACAAAGTTATGTGACCAAAAGTGCACTTTAACCTTCTTTTTATTGATAAAAGAAAAAAAAATCTTTATAGTCTACGGAAGCAACAAGGAACCCCAACTAATATGGATAAGTACTTGGATTTTGATTTTTATGATGAAGCACTTGGAGTAGAAGCAAGTCCTTGACAAAAGCAACATACGACATGTCGTATATTTCCCTTATAATGATTGGATATTATTGTATAATATATACAATTAAGGGAAGAAAAGTCTAATATTAGCTACCTAAAATTAGGACAATGTACCTCTACATAGAATCAATTTACATCTAAGTCAAATATTAAAGTGGATATTATTCTTTTTCTTCCTTTCAAGGAAATGGATATGCTGCGTTTCTACTGGAATGGAAGATTATTATTAGTTTACATCCCTTGGAAGGAAAAACAAAATCTCTAAAGATAGAATTTTAATTTTTATTTTAATCCAAGCAACACTATAAGAGATGGTGTCATCACACATTTTAAAGAAAGTATTTACTATATGTATAATGTTTGAGATTAAATTACTTGATTTGTATTCCATAATAAATTGAAAGATTTTTTTTTGGCCAAAAAATTGAAAGATTATTATCTATTTATTGTGTGTTAAAAATTTTAAGATAATAATAACATATTTATTTATTTATTCATTTTTTTCATTCTTATCTTTTTAATATATCTAGCTAGAAACATTGATAAAAAAAACTGTAATTAAATTACCAAAAAATCATGGATGGATGACAATAATGCTTAATATTATATGTAATGTAAATAATGACAATGAACTCAATTTCCACATTAGACAACTTTTTAGCTTGAAGCTTTAATTTGCTATATTAAGAATTCAACAAAAATTATTGTTCTCATTCTAATTTGCTATCATCTTATGTTAATATTTCCTTAAGAATAAAATTATTATAGAAAAAAAAAAGTGAGAGACTTACATATCTTACCTTACCTCATTTAATAAGACGGCTAAAAAATTGACTTTCATAGTTTCATTGTCCATTTTTATTTTTTCTTACCAATTTGCCACCAACAAAATTATATATTATATATATATATGTTTAAAATTCTTGAGATAAGTGAAGTAAGTAACACATCCAATTTACAAGATATTATTAAATTTAAATATCTAATAATGCTCTCTTTTACCGTTGTATTCATCTAAAATTTATACATCTGTTTTTTTTCACCTCCTTGAAGTTAAAACACACTTTGTTAAAATCAAATAATTTTCAACTAAAATTTCATAAAAAAAAGTTTTTTTGTATAGAATAAAAAAATTTAAGATACTACAATGTTTTTTAAAATTCAAAAAATTGTCCACACAAATTGAATAACATGAAATAAACTTTATCCATTTCATATCCTTTTATATATATATATATATATATATACTAGGGGCTTTTCGTGTCCTAACAAGCACGTAAATATGTATGTAACGTTTAATTTGACATTTGTAGTTATTCACTAACTAAATAGTATATTTTTATTATTCAAGGACTAAATCGTTAGAGGTGTGAAAATTAAAAGACTAAATAGTAAGTTTTCACTTTCTGAAATGGCATCTATTTTTTTTTCTCTCCCATTATCTATATAGTCCAATTATCAAGTTTCACATGTTTATTTTTTATTTTTTTTAATTTTTAATTTAATTATTTTTGACTAACCAAAAGCACCCTCACATATATAATATAGTATAGATATAGATATAGATATATTTGTAGGCAAAAATTTAGGTAAGTTGAGCTGGAAGGCTCATCAAAGCCAGTATTACAGACTTTCAAACTCTATAAATGTCTAGATAAGTACTTACAAATAATGTAATAAATCGTGAATGAAGTATTTACTTGACAAACTACTGTTAAAATTTCATATCATTATATATATTTACCAGCATAAATTTGTAATAGTTTTATTTTTGAGCAAAGGTAAATTTTGTCTTAGTTCTGACTTATGAGTTATGAGACATTTTAATTTGGCACCGTGTAGTGAGTGGATCACACGCGCGGTCAATCAGCGATTGCGTCAAACTTAGACTACCGAAACTAAAGTGGGGTCCACGAAATAGCAATTTCAATCTTAAACTTAAAGAACAACTAACCCTTTTGTCACTTGTCACTTAATGAATTTTATCACTGCCAAAAAATTTCGTCGCTACCGTGGAAGCAAACCCAATCCTAAATCCAAAATTATTTGTAAAATTATCGAATTCATTTCCAAATCTGCATAATCGAGTCCTATAAATCTCAATCCCCGCAAGCAGATTCTCAGGAAACACCAAAATTTCGTTCGTTGAACTCTTCACTCCTCACTATTAACTCAGTGAGTTTCATTCTTCACCTCTCTTGACATTTCTATGATTCTATCCCATTTCTGTTTCCGAATTTGTTTGTATTGTTCGTCGATTTTTTAATCTTTATTTCTCTGCAATTTCGTCTTCGTTTTGACCTTCTCAACGAAAGAGGACTGTGGAGTGAGCTTAACTGCCTCCGTTTCGTTCCTTTTTGGATCAATGGAGGACTTGTTTAAACCATGCAATTTGAGATTATTGAACTTCTTTGGTTAAAGAAATATATTCGTGCAATTAATTTGGACAGGACATTTCTATCGGATTACTCAAGCGAGGTTTTGTCTTTTTCAATCGACTAACCGACTGAGAGTTCTGATAAGTTTTAGCCGCAACTATCTTTAGCATTGCTTACTTAGCCAACCTTCGTCTTTATCTCCTTACCGGTGTTTGATATGCCTCATAACAAAAAAAAGTAAGAAAAAGGATCGGTGTTTTTTGTCAAATTGTAGGAGATGGTGCATTCAACGCATTAGTTATTACCTGGGTTTCTATTTTTGAGCATTTCTGATCCTGATTACCTGGGAGTCTCTTTTGTTGTTAACTGTGAATTTCTTTTTGTTATCTCCAATTCTTCTCTCCTATATAAGCGTAGTTATTCATCCCTTTAGCTTCCATTGTCTTCCCTTGCTTCAGGTTGCATATAGATTGAATGTTGTGAACAAACAATGGGTTCCAAGTCTGAGTCTTCATGCAGTGTTGTTCTGATCCAAGTCTTTACAGTGGTTTTCCTACTTTTTCAATGCTCTGCTAATAGAGTTGATGCTGGCCAGAACGTAACATTGGTTGTAGATGCTTCTGATGCATCTGGGAGGCCTATACCTGACACTCTTTTTGGAATATTCTTTGAGGTGAGCAATAAACCTTGTCCTAATAAGTTTTGCTACTCGAAACCTATTATTTGAAACATCAATTTTCAATGCTGGCCTGCCTAACCATACAGATAAAAGTATCTGCATGATATATTCTCTGTCAAATGCATAACTTGGACATGCAAGTAAATTGCAGAAATTTTATGTTCTGATTCTGGGTTGAGGACGTGGAATTATATATTGAAATAGAAATAGATGAATCCATTTCTACGGAGCTGTGTAAACTTCATCTGGATGATATTGTGCTGGATTAAAGTTTAAACTAACTATCTGTACTATACAGTTTAGTGTCTTTGTATATATTCCTGAGCATTCAACTTTATGATCTGGCACGTTTCAAATTTCAGAGAATGATCAATTCTTGAATTTCTACTGCAGGAGATCAATCATGCTGGTGCTGGGGGATTGTGGGCAGAGCTTGTGAGTAACAGAGGTCATTTCTATATTTATAATCTTCCTACTGAAAACCTAATTCCAAAAGATCTGTCTAGGGCATTTCTTTTATTTTTTTTTTTTGGTAATGAAGGGTATTTCTTTTATAATTTTGTTTGAGCGCAAATTGTGTTCTTAAATCTTAATTGTAAAAGATTACTACTGGCCATTATATTTAATAGGTGTGAAGAAGTAGTAAGAATTTGTGGAAGTCTTGCGGTCGGAGATAATATTTATATTCCTGATTAGAACTCAAAGAATTTAAAGAACTCTTGTAGGTTTAGGAAAGAGTTACCCCATTATGAGGATTTAGAATTTAAAAGGAGTTACCATGTTTTGGTCCTCTTCTTATTCTCTTACTTAATATAGGATAAGGAGAGGGGGGAAGGAGTTTTAACTTTTTACATAACTGAAGGAGAATCTGTCTTTTTGGATATGTTGTATGATCCTACTTAATAGATCCCAGCTGTAAAAAAATGTTTTTAGTTTTTTGCTTACTCAAGTTTTCATCTTTGCTTTACCACTAAGTTGTGCATGTAATTTTTTTTTTTGAATGTTGAGGCTTATCAAGATTTTTGTTTCAGGTTTTGAAGCTGGGGGTCCTAACGTTCCCTCCAATATTTATCCCTGGTCAATTATTGGAAGTGAATCAGCTATATATGTGTCAACTGACCGTACCTCATGCTTTGACCGTAATAAGATTGCACTACGATTGGAGGTTCTCTGTGACAATGAAGGAAGCAATATTTGTCCAGCTGATGGTGTTGGCGTTTATAATCCTGGTTTTTGGGGGATGGTGAGCCTAATTGACACCCTTACACCATATGGCTGTTAAATCCTATGACTCAAATTCAATATTATGGTTTTGAATCTATGCTGTTATTGAGCTTCAATTGCTGATGTATCTTTTATCTTCTTCCAGAATATTGAGCAAGGGAAGAAATACAAAGTGATCTTCTATGTTCGTTCAACAGGATCAATTAATCTGAAAGTTTCTTTGACTGGTTCTAATGGTTTAGGAAGTATTGCCTCGGCTGACATCATGTGAGCTATATTTTTGACATGCTGTATACTGTGACCTGTAGAGACAAGATATTTTATCCCCAGAAAACGAATCTTTAGTATCTAATTATGTATAACACAAATAATTGATGTTGCAGAGCTTCTGCATCTGATGTTTCAAACTGGACAAAGGTGGAGACACTGTTGGAAGCCAGTCAAACGAACCCTAATTCTAGACTTCAAATAACAACAACCAGAAAAGGTGTAATATGGTTGGACCAGGTGTCTGCTATGCCCACAGACACATACAAGGTTTGTGTTTCTAAGCAAGAAAACTTAGAATTAAAGATGAACAGAAGTTTCACATGTAAGGTCAGTAAGTACTCAGTAGTTATCTTCAGCAAGGGAGATGAGGTGTGATTCTAAAAAAATTCAATAATAGGCTTTTGAACATAGGCCCCCAAGTCTTGCTTAAATACAATTGTTTCTGTAATTGATAGTCTTTTTTGCTGCAATTTAAGTAAAAAATAGGGAACTTGCTATTTTATCAGTTTCTGATTGTATGTCAAAAGTGCTTGATAGGCAATACTGCACTCCCATCCCCCCTTTTGTTATCCTCTTATTTAGTGGCATATATAATGTTTTCTTTACACAGGGACATGGTTTCCGAAGCGATCTTGCTGAAATGCTGGCTGAGTTAAAACCAAGGTTTATTAGATTTCCAGGTACGTATACATTGGCTTAAATTAGGAGATCACAAACTTAGGTTTGATTGCGGTATAATTTGCTTGTATCTTGTCCGTTGTTTAAGTTCTATCAGAACTTCAATTAACTTAGATGGTGATGTTATTGTTTATTACATTGCCTTAGGTGGTTGTTTTGTCGAAGGGGAATGGTTAAGAAATGCATTTAGGTGGAAAGAAACCATTGGACCCTGGGAGGAAAGGCCTGGGCACTTTGGTGATGTTTGGATGTACTGGACTGATGATGGACTTGGCTATTTGGAGTTTCTTCAAGTAGGCAGCTCTTTCTAATTATTGGGTTATGCATTCTGATGTTCATATTTTGTTGAAATGCTTTTAGTTTCTGCTGAGTAAGTTGGTAATTGCCTGTTATTATTTTTGAGCAGCTAGCAGAGGACCTTGGTTCATTGCCAGTCTGGGTCTTTAACAATGGTATTTTTTTTTCTTGCTGCATTACATAAGATTTATTTTTTAACAAAAATTGGTGATTTTTTCTCTTTTTACTAATTGAATGCCTCATTCTAGGTATCAGCCATAATGATCAAGTTGATCCGTCTGCCGTCTTACCTTTTGTGCAAGTATATTTTCTTACTCTTCTTTCTACCTATTTCCTGTGTTCTTTTTTTTTCCCAAAGTATCGACTTAGGAATTACCTGAAATATCTATTGATGGACCAGCTGTATATGCTGAAGGTGAAAATGAGTTGAAAGGAGTGAAACCCATGGTTGAGAATGGGCTTGAGCCCAATACGAATGAGGACAATCCTCGTGGGAGAGAGGAGAAGAATGATCTGGACAAAGGACAAATAGAGAGAGATTTGCCACATAACAACCTCTGACAGTGAGGCATGTCTAGGGGTTTAGGCAAGGAAAATATAAAGGGAATTTTGGATGGGGAGAGAGTCTATACTCTCCAAAGCTAGGCACCTTATGTTATTAGCTTTGTTTTGCTGTTCTTGTGTTTATTTTGCTCTGTTTAATATTTTGTGGCTGTTTCGATTCACTGTTTCTACTGTGAGAGCTGTTTTTTTTCTTTTATATATAATATAGCCAACATTTTCAGTCACTGGGTTCTATCATTTATATTTTGGAATGATGATTGCAGGAAGCCCTTGATGGACTTGAGTTTGCCAGAGGTGATGCAACTTCAAAATGGGGTTCTGTTAGGGCTGCTATGGGACATCCGGAGCCATTTGACCTACGATATGTTGCTGTTGGGAATGAGGATTGTGGCAAGACGAACTACCGAGGCACGTACACATTTCTCGTTAATCCTTTTTTATGCATGCCTTTATTAAATTTTGTTGACATATTGGATTTTTTGTATGAGAGTACAAAAACATGATCTATCCCTCAACGCATATCCTGAATTAACTAGTGAAAATCAGCCCCGTGTTATGGTGTTGAGTGGCTCTGGTTTCTGGTGTCCTTGATGAATTGGAGCATCCTAAAAATATTTTATATTTTGTGCTATGCTACATAGAGTATTTGAGTAGACAGTTAATTAATTCACTTACAAGTTACAATGTTACTTCGGACTTCCTCGAATTTCCCCAGTTCATCCATGGTTAAGAATGATTCTGTATCAATTAATCTAATGTCAGTGTTTTTTTTTTAATCCTTGATTGAACAGGAAACTACCTTAAGTTCTACAGTGCGATCAAACTTGCTTATCCTGATATCCAAATCATCTCAAATTGTGATGCTTCATCTGGACCATTAAACCACCCAGCTGATTTTTATGATTATCATGTAATATCCTAGCACAATTTGTTTTATTGTATATCACATTTGAAAAAAAGAAAAACTGCATTTTTAGCTTTTAGTTTGGCCTTCTCTTATTATTTTTTCTCATACTCTAAGTTAATCAACAGGTTTATACAAGTGCCAATGACTTGTTTTCTAGGGCTCATACATTTGATCGTGCATCACGTAATGGTCCAAAGGTATTATAGTCTGCATTGAACACTGTTCTACTTTATTTTATATTTATATATGGATGGATATGGATTTGTCATTCGATTGATGGATGTGCAAGCTTTTTCAACACTTTGCAGGCTTTTGTTAGTGAGTATGCTGTGACAGGAAAAGATGCTGGGACGGGAAGCCTTTTGGCAGCCCTTGCTGAAGCAGGATTTCTAATAGGGCTAGAAAAGAACAGGTTTGTAACATCTCAGATTCTTCTGTTATCAATTTTTCAAGGAGTTTGGTGTCATCTAGGCTTGGAAGTTTACTTTTTTGCCCAAACTATAAAAGTGGGATGAATTTAAATTGCTATCATAAATGAATTAGATATAAATTATGTATGAATCTGAGCTGTCACTCTAGTTCACTACTTGATATTGAATCTATTCATTTTTCCTTTTCTGATGCAGTGATATTGTCCAAATGGTTAGCTATGCTCCACTTTTTGTAAATGCAAATGACAGGAGGTAATTCTATTACGCTTTTACCACAAACTTTGTATAAATAATTCTCCTTATTATCCTAACTAATAGATTAAGTACTATGTTCTTTGATTTATTAAAATAGATAATAGTCCATTGGCATCTAATGAGACATGTAGTCTGTGAGGACAAAGACCAAGATGAACTCACTCCTTAATAAAAGCAAAAAAAATTGTTGAACTTACTTTCCACTTTAGAAGCAGCCTATCATTACTTCTTTGAACAATTGTCCTTAGGAAATCGAGGTAGCCAACAAAAGTGATCTTGTTCAGTTGTTCCACACAATTATTATTAACAAGACTAGAAATAAAAGCCATCTGAAGAGTTTCATGGTGCTCACTGCTCAACAAATTGGGTGTAAAGGTTGCTTAATGATGAACATGCTGAAATTGGTTTTTGTGATTAGGTGGAACCCAGATGCAATTGTTTTTAACTCCCTTCAGGCCTATGGAACTCCTAGCTATTGGGTTCAGAAGTTTTTCTCAGAGTCAAGTGGCGCAAAGCTTCTCAACGCAACGCTTCAAACAACATCTGCCTCAATAATTGCATCAGCAATTGCTTGGAAAGATTCTGCAAATAACAAAAATTACATTCGGATAAAGGTAACGTACATATATTGTTAGTCTTATTGGTATCTTAATTTTCTCAGAGACTTTTCTGGTCGAGAATCTAGTTATATTTGCCAAGTTTTAGTTAGTGGTAGAGTGACTCATTAAGTATATCTTCGTATAGAGTTGTTATATTCATAGATGCTCACTATAATTAGTCACCTTTAAGCAATTTATTTATACAGGTTGTGAACTTCGGAAGCGATTCGGTGAACCTCGTGATTTCGATTAGTGGACTGGACCCAAATGTTGTACGAATCTCAGGGGTAACACAAACATTGCTCACATCTGTGAATGTAATGGATGAAAATTCTTTCTCGCAGCCCAGAAAGGTAGCTTGAGCTTCTATCTTTTTTAAAGCTCAAGATATATATAGTACTTTATATGCACTTCTGCTCACATATTCATCATTATAATTTATTATCAAAACTTGGTTTAAGCGTCGTTTGTGCATATGAACCAGGTGGTACCAACGCAGAGTCTACTTAAGAATGCTGGGAAGGAGACGAGTGTGAGTGTGCCTCCACATTCTTTCGCTTCATTTGATTTGTTAAAAGAATCAAGTACTCTCAAGATGCCAGGGACTGATTCTGCCACAAGGTCTTCTATCTGAAGTGATGGCTGATATTACATAAAAAATAATTATACCAGAAAATGAAGGGTAAAAGGGTTGGAATATATATATTTATGTGTGTGTGTAGCTGTATGGTGTTATGCAATAATTTCAATTAACTATACCTGGTTGGCATCTTTGCCTGCCAATTCTCATGTACTTGGCCTCTACTTTGCTGTAAATAATAATATTTATCTTGTTTCATTAAATTCTCAGTGTCTATACGCTAATTCAGGGAACAAAAACATTCTGATGAATGTCATTGATGCATGGCTTTTTTTTTTTTTTTTTTTTTTTTTTTTTTTTTTTTTTTTTTTTTTTTTTT
>QANZ01023827.1:365405-385325 GCA_003254925.1 Chamaecrista fasciculata
TCAACCTAACCCTTGAACACCTCAAATAGTATTTGGTTTGGTTAATGGTGGAATGTCACCCGTAAATACTTTGAGAGTTCAACTTCTATTTATCTTTCGTGATAATTATTTCATTAGAAGACGTGGTTCCTCGACAAGTTTCAAGAGATGTGAATGAATATTTTTCATCAAACTATTATCATTCTAATTTTCCTGCAGTTGGTCAATTTCAAATTTTTAATTATCCCCTTTTGAGTGCAGAATGGCCTATCTCAAATAAAAATTAACCCTCACTACAGTATATATCTATCTATCTCAAATAATTATCCCCTTTTGAATACATACATACATACATACATACATACATATATATATATATATATATTTTGACCTCTCTACAGTATCTATCTATCTATCTATCTATCTATCTATCTAAATTAGTTTTTAATTTTTAAAATTAATGTTAAATTTAAATAATACAAAATTAATGTTTTTATATAAATTTAAAAATATACTAAAATAAGTTTTTACATATTAAAAAATTATTTTAAGTGCTTTAATTTACAAATATAACTGTAATTAATTTTTTTTATTGAGGAAAAAATAAATTTGTATTAACTAAAATATATATATATTAAAAAAATTATTCTATATTTATATAATATTATTTATTTATTTTTCATACATATACCATACTAGGGGCTTTCTGTGTCCGTTACACGGAAGTATGTATGTAACGTTTGATTTGACATTTGTAGTTATTCAGTGACTAAATAGTATATTTTTATTATTCAAGGACTAAATCGTTAGAAATGTGAAAATTAAAAGACCAAATAATAAGTTTTCACTTTCTTAAATCTCATCTACTATTTTCTTTCTCCCATTATCTTTATAGTCAGCCAATTATTAAGTTCCACATATTTATTTCTTATTTTTTTAATTTTTAATTTAATTATTTTTGACCAACCAAAAGGGTCTTCACACATATAATATAGTATAGATAGATATAGATATAGATATAGATATAGTCTATAGATATAGATAAAATACTAATTACATATTTTATTTAATATATATTATAATTACTTTATAAAAAAAATTTGGCCCTCTTCCTCATGTTTTTTAGTTCCGCCCCTAGTTTCAAAGCACAAATAATATATACTCTCTCCGGTTCTGAATATCTGGTGTTTTAGAAAATCATTTTTGTTCCAAAATATCTGATGTTTTATAAATTCAAGAGAGCATTAATTATTTTTTTACCATTCTACCCCTATTAAATATAGTAGAGTCATAAATGTATAAACATTTTCCAAGTAATTTAATAGGGATAGTTTAGTCATTTTACTTTATTTTTCTCTTCATTCTATGTTGGCTAATGATTTTCTTAATCTGTGTGTAGAAACCTTAAACACCAAATATATAGAACCGGAGGAAGTATTATAATAGTCTATTATTTGGTGGGGATAAGATTATAAAAGTCTATTATTAAAATTCGTGTAGCCGCCCACCATGATTTACTACTGTCTTCTCTGTCTTTTGAGTTTCGTCTCTTCTCTTTCATTACTACTTCACTTTCGAATCTAACCACACACTTCTCTTCCCTTCTCTTCTCTACACATTCTCAACGATTTCTTGTCTTCCTCATTCGCTGCGTTTCAAATGGTTTAGGAATCGAAAATTCTTTTGTAATCTTCTGCGCTTGCTTGTTTTCTCTATTCAGCTTCATCACATTGTAATTTGTAAGTTCCTCTTCCTCAATCTTTATTTCCATTTATTGCTCTCTATTCTCTCTCTCTATATAATCTATGCTTTCTTTTACCCCATGCATTCCCCAATATTTTGTTTCTTTTTCAATGCTCACTTTGATACGATCCACCAAAAATTTAACGTCTTTAAAATGGCACATGAGCCAATTAATATGTTTTATATGAGATTGGAGACAACTAATATGTTTTAAATCCAAGAGGAATGCATTAACTTTTTTACAAATTTAGGCTGATAAAAAAGTACATATAATTATTTTTAATATTTAAAATGCATTTTGCATTTAATTTTTTTTTTTTTAAATTATCTTTGTTGTAATTGCTACTTAATTGGCCTAAATAGAGATTTTAGTGGAATGGAATTTTTTTTTAGGTGAAACCAACAGCCGTGACATTGTAGCTTGATATCATATTGATACTGTGTATGATATCAGAGGATACTGAAATTATATTGGGGAGCCAAAAGGGCCCTTAGTCTTTTAAAAAATAAAGTGTTATCATTATATTATACTGCTTGACAAGTATATGAATTTAACTCGATAGTACTTTTACTTGTGCTAGAGACAACTTTTTCATAAGAGAGAAAGGATCGAGATGGGAATTGTTGAATCTGTCTTATCAGGAGTGGGCTCCAAAGTTGGAGAAGTAATGTTGGAATCAGTTGGGAAGCAATGTGGGTATCTGATTTTTCAAAAGAAAAGAATCGCCAAGCTGAAGGAAGATTATGAGAAGCTGAAAGCAAAGAGAGATGAATTGCAAGGGAGGGTGGATGGAGAAATATCAAGGAATGGACCACGAATTGTAATTTCACCAAGGGTACAAGAGTGGTTTGAGAGGATGAAGAACACTGAAGAGATGGAGTTGAAAAGATTCTTTGAAGATGAAGCCAACATGAAGAAGAAGAAGTGTGTTGGTGGGTGTTGTCCAAATCTGGCAACTCATTATGTATTGGGGAGGGAAGCCACAAAAGTGATTGCAGATATTCAGGGCTTAATTGCAGAGAGTTTTGATGTCATATCATATCTTGCACCACCATCAGGAGTTGGAACCACCTTCACACAGGAAGGCATTTTCAGCTTTGAATCCCGAAGAGAAATTATAAGGGAGATCGTAGAGAAACTGAAGGAAGATAAGTTGGGAAAGTTAAGCATTTGTGGGATGGGAGGAGTGGGGAAAACCACACTTGTGAAGGAAGTCATCAAGATCATAGAATCGAATAAAATATTTGATCAAGTTGCAATGGCAGTGGTGTCCCAAACTCCAAACTACCACAACATCCAAGGTCAAATTGTTGATATGCTGGGATTGGAATTGAGGAAGGAGACTGTAGAAGGAAGAGCAATTGAGTTACATATAAGCTTGAAGGAAGCTAAAAAAAATATTTTAATAGTGCTAGATGATGTGTGGAAAGAGCTTGACTTTGAACGTATTGGACTTCCTTCTTGGGATTGGGAACATCGAAAAGGCTGCAAAGTTATATTCACATCAAGAGATAAGCACGTGTGCGGTAAGATGGGAAGTCAGAAGAATTTCGAAGTCTCTATATTGTCTGGCGATGAAGCTTGGAATCTGTTTCGTGAGATGGCAGGTACGAAATGTGTGGATCAACCTCACATTATTTCTTTAGCAAGAAAGGTTTCAAAAGAATGTGGGGGCTTGCCGCTTGCTCTTGTTGTTGTAGGAAAGGCATTGAGGAACAAAGAGAAGTCTTCATGGGAGGATGCCCTTCACCAACTCAGTATCTCTCAAGTAGCGGCTTTGTCAGACATTCAAGATTGTCTATATTCACGAATTGAATGGAGCTATAATTTTTTAGATAGAGAGCACAAATCTTGCCTTTTGCTATGTGGCTTGTTTCCTGAAGATTTTGACATTCCTATTGAAGTCTTGATGAGGTGTGGAGTGGGAATGGGGTATTTTACAGGCGTTGGTGAATTATGGATGGCAAGAAATCGAGTGCACAGTATAGTGAATGATCTAAAAACTAGCTTTTTGTTGATAGACAGCGAAAAGACAGAGTGTGTGAAGATGCATGATGTTGTACGTGATTGTGTCTTAGAAATTGCATCCAAAAAAGAAAATGGGTTTTTGGTGCGGTGCAATGACAACATAGAGTGGCCAAAAGATGAAATGTGGGGCCAAATGAAAGCAATATCACTTACGGTAACAGAGGAGGTTGAGCTTCCAAATGGCATGCAGTGTCCACAGCTTAAGCTTTTGCAATTAGTGTCATCAAGCAATCAAAGAAAGATACCATGCCTTGAAAATTTCCTTTCTTGCATGAGTAAGCTCCAAGTTTTAGGTATGGGAAATTTATGCCTTCCACATAAGCCATCTTTTTTTGAAACTTTGAATAACCTTCAAACATTGCGACTAGAAGGATGCGTTGTTGGAGAAATATCTATAATTGGTAAGGAGCTTAGGAATCTAGAAGTCCTTAGCTTAATTGATTCAAATATCCAAATCTTACCAACTGAAATAGGGCAACTAGGTTCTCTAAGGTTATTGGAACTGAGAAGATGTGATTATCTTTATAGAATTCATTCTAATGTCTTTGCAAGATTGTCTAGGCTGGAAGAATTGTATTTTGATTTAATAGAGAATTTTCCTTGGAGCCAAAATGATGACGTTCTTGAAGAGTTAAAAAACATATCGCATCATTTGAAGGTGTTTGAGATTGTTGTCCCCAAGGTTGAAGATTTACCGAAAGAATTGGCCCTCAATAATCTAGAGAGATTTTGGGTATGTGTTGGTGGTACTCATCTCAGCTATGACTATCTGCACCCAAAAACCTTAGTGATTGTAAAATCAAATTACAACTCCATTAAGTGCAGTTCAATACTGAAGCAGCTTGCAAAGGAATGTGAAATCCTAAGGTTATTCAACAACACAAAAGACGTTATCTTTGAACTAGGAGAAGATGGATTTCCACAATTAATAGATCTAGAAGTGAGAAGGTGCACCGATATGGAGTATCTTGTAGATTGTGGTTCTACTCGTAGTACTTTCCCACTGCTTGAGTCTCTAGATCTAGGTATTCTTCCTGAGTTGAGAGCAATATGTCTTGCTTCAAGACATGAGAAAAGACAGAAAACAATGGTGGAGTTTTCAAATTTGATGAAGTTGTCATTGATGTCTCTCCCACGTTTCATTGGCTTCATGGAAACTAACATTTCAATCGTACTTTTACCATCAACATCAACAGAGGTATGCATGCATATATATCATATTAATGGAAAAACTTCTATTCTTAACTTGGATTTTGTTTTCGCTTGACATGTTATGAATTAATTTCTTATATATATATATATATATATGTTTTGGTTATTACTCCTAAATTATTTTCTTTATGTTTATAGTTAAACTTGTTATTTATTTTATTCTTATGTCCACTTCTAGTAACATTTGCTATTGTCATTTAAACCACATGCAGGGGTTGAATTTCAGTAGCATTTTTAGCTGGCAACTTTGGTTCACAAAGTGTTAGGCAAAATGATTTGATCACTAGCTTTCATTTTAAGCACAATAGCTAGTTTCTCGAGCTACTAATTTTCACAATCAATTTTAAAAAGTAAAGAATTATATGTTTACAACATCCTATATATACTTAAATCATACGTAGGCATAGTAATTCAACTACTATGACGGATTTCTGGCCAAAAGAAAAAAATACTACTATGACAGATCCCATAAATGGGTTTTTAAATAAATTCCTTATCAACTATACTATATAATACTTTAAGTCTTATTATAAATAAAGCGTACTTTATGTATATTGGAGAAATTTGTCAATTCAAAATTATCCCAATTATATATCAGAAATATTCAAATAATTTTTTGTTGGAAATTAAGTATTAAATATCATAACTTATGTATGCAAATTGAGAGTCCTGATCGAATCTTGATCCCAATGGTTGCCAAAATGTCAAAATCTGACAATTTTTATGTATAAAAAGATTTACTATTTTGTGATGTATTAGCATAATGTTTGATGAAATCAAAATTTGAAAGTTTCTTAAACTTACAATTTTGTGAGGAAAATGGCTGCAAAAATAACTTCAATGAGATACTAATTATTATCATAATATGTGTTTTGTGAGGAATCTGACTGCAGAAGTATCTTTTTTGTTCTATTTCTTCAAAAAGAAAAATGTTATCATCATCATTTTAAACTACATACCTAGTTGAAGTTTTATAGCCTTTTTAGTGACTTTGATTCACAACATGTGAGGCAAAATAATTTTGATTCTTATACGGCTATCAATTTAAAAAGGTAAAGTATGTTTAAAGTTAATGTGTATATATATATATATATATTGTTACCCATTAAAAAGATTAGGGGACGAGAACCAACTGTCATGGTCCAAATGGAGATCAAAACTTCAAAATCTACCAATTTTTAAATATAAACTTATTTTTTATTTTTTGTATATCGTATCAGCAAATACAATGTTTAGTGGAATTAATTTTAATTTGAATGTATTTTATTGAAGGTCGAATTACTTCAATGAGACACTAATCATAATAATGTAATGTATTTTGTGGAAGGTTGAAGAAATGAGCAGCAACCCACAAGATGTTTTAACAAGAGCAAATGATGGCAAGCTATTCACATGTAATTGTATGAGATGGTTCCCAAGATTACAAGAGATCTCTTTAAGTAGTTGTGAGTCTTTAGGTATGGTGTTTGACTTTCAAGAATATTCACAGCCAAATGGCGAGGCCTCGTGCACTGATGCATTTCCTCAACTCAAGAACGTTGAGATTAGGTACCTTCAAAACCTAAGGTTTGTGTGGGGTAATGTTCCACGACATGTTCAAGGCTTCCACAACATGAAATCCCTCAAAATAGATAATTGTGATTCATTAAAATATGTGTTTACTCCTGCCATTATCAGGGCACTCTCCCAACTTGAGCTAGTAAGGGTACAATATTGCAAAAATATGGAGAAATTAGTAGGTGGCAATGATGATGGAGAAATAATTGAGATGAGAGAATTTGTATCATTTTCCAAATTAACCACCTTATCACTTTATGGCCTCCAAAATCTTAAGAGCATGTGTGCAGACTCCTGTGAATTGGCATGGCCATCTCTAAAAGCACTTACCATTCTAGAATGCCAAAAGTTGAATGTATCTGCTTTGCTTACAAATTCGTATGTAAAGGAAGTCCTATATCACAGAGCTAATGTCTTTGAGGATTCAAAACATGAACAAAACTCCTCAGCATCTTTCAATTGCTGCTTTGGATGCACAACAGTGATGGAGAAATTAAGTAACAAGAGAAGTAAGGTATGAACTTCCATAAATAACATACTCATTATTATATATGGTATGAATGTTTCTTACTTGTTATGATGGCCATTTACATTTAGTGTTGCTTTCAGGCTGAATTTCTCAATGATCGTGTCCCTATTATTGAAAATTTGGACACCAAATTGCAAGTATGGTCCTCTTGCGTGCCAATTCTAGAAGACCTTTACATTCGGAATTGTGATACTGAGGATGTCTTATTCCCACTTGAGGGAAATTGTGATTCCTCAATCTTATCATCCTTAAAGGCTGTCCAGATTTCAAGATGCCAAAAGCTAGAAGCTCTACTACGACCTAAAGACATGAACTCATTCACTCTTGTAATGTGATCCATCTTTACAATTGTGTGTTTCTATGTACTTCATGCATGTTTGAAAAACCTAATAACAAAATTATGAGTGATCTCATGCTAAGAACAACTCTAATTAACTAATTAGAAAATATTTGTTTATCTTCTTTATGCAATTGTAGGGTGAATTCAATGAAGGCCAAAGAAGGATCAAGGATAAAGGCAATGTGCTTAATACGAAAATTGTGTTCCAAGCATTGCAGCACCTAAATCTCAACGACCTACCCAACCTCAGGGCTCTTAGTCAAGGTTCTTATGATATTGTCTTCCCATCATTACAAAGGGTCAAAATTGATAATTGCAACAATATGGAGGTGTTATCGTACGGATCTTCACAGACACCCAAACTGGAGGATGTATCCATAAGAATTGGAGAACACATGAGCAACTATATACATATGAGTGACCTAAATGCTACCATACGCCAAATAAAAGCATTTGTACGCCAATTTCTTTCCCCATTTTCCTTCTTAGTTCTTATTTATATCATATATATTTAACATCCTCACTTAAGGAGCAACTCAATTAAACACTTGATTATTTTTGTCTTGTTTAATCATGTTTTAAATTTAGTTTTTTTAATTAAATGATTTACTTTTTATAACTTTTAGTTCAAAAATTTTGTTTTACAAACATAATAAAATTGATTTTTCATCTGTCAATGAATAATTTGCAGGTGGCTCTTAAAAATTCAGAGATTCTAAGGTGGAAAGAGTTGGATGAAGGCGTGCTTAGCTATTTTATCAAAGAAGCTAAAATGCATATTGGAGACTTTGATAAATTGTTGAAAGTGGTTCCATTCAATGACTTAGGTGTGGTTCAACATGTTGAGAAATTGACAGTATGGAATTGTAGTTCCATGGTTGAGCTAATTGAATCAGAAGGAGAAGATGCCACCATCATACATTGTGCCTTGCACGAATTGGAATTGATGTATCTGCGAAATCTGAGGCACTTATGTGCTGGTGGTGTTGTAAGCTTCTGTAGTCTGAGATTTCTAGAAATCAAAGGTTGTGATAGTCTCAAGAGTTTGTTTTCTTGTTCCATGGTCGTAAGCCTTTCTCAACTTGAGGAACTTGATGTATCTGAATGCCAAATGATGGAGGAGATAGTGACAAAGGATGGTGAAGGAGACAATACTAAAGTTGAGATTATTTTGCTTCCAAAATTGAGAAAGTTGGAACTTTCAGGTCTGCCCAACCTCAAATGTTTTTGTTCAGGAGCTTACCACTTGGACCTCCCATCCTTCATTGAATTCAATTATGATGATTGCCCACATCTCATAACATTCTCCATTGCAACTGTTAGCGCACCCAAGCTTCGCCTTGTATGCAAAGATAAGAATAGTTTCTACACTCAAGGAAACCTTAATGTAGCAATGGACTATGCTGACAATTTTAAGAAATACATTGTAGGTATTATGGTTTTAATGTTACTTTTTCAGGTTTATTCTACATTTAGATTTAAGAAACTAGTTGCTCTTTTTTCTAAAAAAAGTTAACATTAAAAAAAATAAGGGACTAAAACTACAATTTTCATTTAGACAATAAAAGGTTTCAACTTTTCATTAGAATATATAAATATATTTATGGTTTGAATTTCTTTTATTGTATTTAGAATTGGTAAGGGATGTGTAGATAAGTATGAGGTGGCTTTTAGAGTCTTTAAAATAAAAATGATGAATGTTTACTGCGTAGATTTGTGTAATACATGTATTCATTCTTATACGATAACTTTCTTGTCTTTCTAACAAAATTTATGTATGCTTTGCAGGCAGAATTTCAAAAATTGAAGACGTTGAAATGTATTGAACAAGAGCGTCTTCTTGGTTACATAACAAGAGTAACAAGATTGATTCTTGGAGGGTGTGATAATCTATTGAATTGTGTGCCATGCGATATGATACACAAATTCCAACATTTGCAGAGTCTTGGGGTTGAAAATTGTGCTTTGATGGAAGAGATATTCGAATCAGATGGAGTAGGCACAGATGAATTAGGGGATCATAAAATGGTGGAGTATGAACTTCACAGTATGCATTTGGAATCCCTTCCAAAGCTGATGCACATATGCAAAAATCATGGGCAGGTTTTAAGTTTCAAGAATCTAGATGTGTTAAATATCAGATGCTGTCCTAATTTGAAAAGTTTGTTCCCTCTCTCTATTGCGAGAAGCCTCCGACAACTTAGAATCCTCCAAGTATATGATTGTGAGATGATGGAGGAGATAGTGACAATCCCAAAAGAGGATGAAAATGGTGCTATCACTGGAAATCCAACTGAGGCTGATATTGTCTTCCCACGTTTGGAAGACTTGAGTCTTGAGAACCTACCCAACCTCGAGACGCTCTGCTCTGGAAATTCCAACTTTGAGCTTCCAGCATGTCAATCAATAACACTGAAATCTCTACCAAAACTGAAGCATATATGGAAAAATGAGAGTGGGGTTTTAGACTTTGAGATGTTGAGACAAGTGATACTATCATCCTGCCACAGTTTGAAAACTGTCCTCCCTCTTTCCACATCCAAAAGCCTTCCTAAATTGAAGAAACTTATTGTCTCTGATTGTGACATAGTGGAGGAAATAGTCACGACGGATGCCTCTAATAACACATCTCATCCAAAAGAGGACATCGTCATATTCCCATGTTTAAATTATTTGCGGTTTCAGAGGCTCCCTAGCCTTAATTTCTTTTATGCAAACTCTTGCAATTTTATGTATCATTCACGGAAAAAACCCATGGAGATACATATCGAGGAATGCTCAAAGATGAAGACCTTTTGTCATGGAATTGTAGTCACACCATCACGTCCATATCGTTGTGTGGCATTCGTGAATAAGACAATATACTACTTAGAGGATTGCGATATTAATCAGCTCATATGACACCAGAATAGTTAGTAAAGCTAAGGTATGTTTTCAACGAACTTCTTAATAATTATTTAATAATGAAGTAAAAACTAAGCCTTGCCCAAAGCTGATGATGAAACTTGGATTATTTGCATATATAATTTCATTGTTCTTTTAATGGACAGCATGATCGAGATAAAGTGTTGAAGAGATGATGGCTGAAAATTTAAGTGATGAAAGCTCTTTGACATCAGTTCATCATTTAGTAGAGCAAATACATATTATCGTACACTTCAGGTAAAGAAAATAGTTCTATTCTTATTTTTACTGCTCCTCTGGCAATTCTAGAAATTGCCATGTATTCCTTTCTTCATTTATTCAAGTTTTTCATTAACAAAAGGCTTCTTTTTCTGTTTCTTATATTCGGCAGTAATATGTATATTTGTGTTTATATTTTCACACATATACAATGATTGTGTTTCTCCTTCATCCCAATTGTAGGTTTAGCAAGATACAAGATTAAGAGGATATCAAGCTGCTGCCTATATATATAACACTTACTATTAGTATATCATTTTGTGAAATATCATTATTATAAAACGCTATTATCAGTTCCCATTTTCACTATAAGTGTTCTGTACCATTCTCTATTCAGTGGGTCATAGAAACTAGTGGATCCTATATCATAATCCAACATTGTGATATTCTAAACTTGGTTCTGTTCAGTGTTTGTATGTTCCCACAGCTTTATTTCAAGTTATCAAGTTATATACGTGTATTAATTATTTTCTTTTTCAAAGCTAAATATGCAACATGAAATAGTGGAAATTAAGTGTATGGCTTTCTCATTGTGTTGTAGGAAATATAAGTATGTAGATGCGTCATCAGCCAGTGGTTTTGTACAAAAGCAAGATGTTCACTCTGCAAATGTAATGTCCTCAAAGGTGAAGATTGGAGCAGACATTGAAATCTCACCCCCAAATTAAAGAAAAAATATGAATATGATAGTGCACAACCCATTCAGTCATTTGTTAATAATTTCATTTTCAGAAAACTTTCTTGTGCTAAACAAAATGTTTATTGTGTTATGTAGTTTAGGATGGGGCATGTATATATTGTAGCTCCCCTCATTTGTTTTGAATTTTTCATATCACACTGCAAATACCGTGATAAATAACTCAAGGATGTTCAAATTTAATCTACTTCAATTCTAACTGAATCTATTCAATTTGAACTGATCAAAATTGATCGACGGGTTGAGTAGATGAAAAATTTTAAATCAGATCAATTTGTGGATGATATTGGTTGTTAATTATTGTTATCCTAATTGAACTGATCAATTCAATTATTCTAATATACAATTTTACTGTAATATATTATGACTGGAAAGCCATACTTTATATTTGAATATTGAGAAAACCTATTATATATTTGTTCTCTCAATTTGTGATAAGTCAATAAATCAATCTTTAAATAATTAGAAAATATGACATGACCTTTGAAATATCAATCATTAATAATTTAGTTCCTAACTCAAATTCAGAGATTAAAAAAATGTAAAATTAATACAAATTCAAAGATAAAAAATATATAAATTTTGTACAAATTCAAGAACTAAATAATAGAAAATAAATTCAAATTCAAAGATTAAATAATTGACAACGGTGATATTTCAAATATTCATATAATTTGAATATTTAAAGATTAATTCATTCTCAATAGTCAATACAAATTTAATGGCTAAATTATAAGTTTTATCTTGCATTGATATTGTTTGCTATAAATATAACCTCTACTTGGATAAAGGAAAAAAATTATAACATTAACAAAAGACGGAAAACTAAAATAAAAGGTTAAAGGGTCATTTTGGTCCTAAATGTATGGCCTAATGTTCATTTTGGTCCATTATGTTTCAAAATGTTCAAATTGGTCCTAAATGTTTGCAAAATGTTTTATTTTAGTCCCAACTATTGAATATGGCTTGTTTCAAGTTCAAAAGTGACAAATTTAAAGCTACGTATTATTCTAGAAGAGTACTTTCGTTATCCAGTTGGGGCCATCAGCAAACGATATCAAATCGGTCCTAAAAGTAGACCTTTCGTTTCATGGTCAAACAAGCAAAGTTGACCGTATCTCTCTCGTTTCAAATTCGAATACGACGAATTCAGAGTCACGAGTTCCTCTTAACAAGTCTTTTGAACTTGAAATGAAATACGAGATAAATATGATCAAATTCAATAGTTTGGGACCAAAATGAATCATTTTGCAAACATTTAGGACCAAAATGAATTATTTTGCCAACATTTAGGACCAATTTGAACATTTTGAAACATAATGGACAAAAATAAACATTAGGCCATACATTTAGGATCAAAATGACCCTTTGACCAAAATAAAAAGGAGCAATGGTACAGCAGTGTCCGAAGCTTAGCAGAGAGCACTAGCAGCAGCAAAAAAAAAAAAAAAATAGGGATTTTCAGGTTTTAGAGGATGAACGAACAAAAGAGGCATTCGATTTTGAAAAGAAAAAAAAAAAAAGGCTTAAGTGCAATTTTGGTCCCCTNAAAAAAAAAAAAAAAAAAAAAAAGCAGAGAGAGATTGAGAAAAAGAGAAAGAGTGAGAAACGAGAATGAGAAAATGGTTCAAGAGACAGATAGAGAGACGTAAGGAAGAAAGAGAGGGAAAAAAAACAGTGAGAATGCAAGAGGAGTCATTTCGATTTTGAAGAGAAAAATGAAGAAAGAAGGGAGTACAAGAAGAATCAAGGTGAGCACATATTGTTTCCTCCCTTCCTTTATTTGATTGAATAGTATTTTGTATGACGAATGGGGCTGAATTTTTGTTTGACTTAATGTATTCTCATTTTGGTTATGTAATAGATGATTACTGTTGCTTTGAGTGAAAGGGGATGTTAAATTTATTAGATTTTACAAATACCTATCTTGACTGATTTTTTCTTTGTTTTTGTATTTGAATGTGGATTGTTTGTTTGATGAGTGATATGTCGTATTGAGTAACTCTTGAATTGGATGATGACCATGTGTTCACTATTAATAATGAGATATTGGAGATAGATGAAGCTAGTGTTATTTTCTTCAATTTCTGCAAGTAGTCTCTTTTGAGAAGACCAACAAAAGAAAGTTGGGGTGTTTGGATTCTAACATTCCAAATTCTATAGGATTTCACATAATAGGAAATAATTTAAATTTCCGGCATTTGAAATAGCTCATTTGAAAAAAAAAATGAAGAATTTAAATTACAACAATTTAAATCTTAGTAACTTAAATATCTTACTTGGAAAAGACAAGTACTTTTAGATTATATTGTTTAGAGAAGCTTTACAACTAAAAATGTCTTTTTGAAAAAATCCCAAAATGTTTAATATAGAATTTGTGGGTGATGAAGAAAGATTCTTTATCATATTGAATTTTTGTTGTTTGATTTTGAAATATTTATACAACTAAAAACGTCTTTTTAAAAAATCCCAAAAGGTTTAATATAGAATTTGTGGGTAATGAAAGAAAGATTCTTTGTCATATATAATGAATTTTTGTTGTTTGATTTTGAAATACTTATCTTCACTTTAGGGCAATAGATTATTCTATGAAGAGATTGATTCTTATTTTTCTTTGTCTGTTTTGGTTTATGGCTTACTTGTTCTTTCCTTTCCCTCCCATGCAGAATCCTCTTGTCTTTGTTATAAATATTTTAATCCAGCTTTGTAATCTTCCATGCTTGCTTCTTTGATCTTAAGCATTGTAAGTTCCTGTTCCTCCATCTATATTTCAATTTATTGCTATATATATATAGATAATCTATGCTTTCTCTTACCCAATGCGTTGCCCATTATTTTGTTTTTTTTTTCTTTTCCTTAATTTCTCAATGTTCCCACGCCGTTGATAGACTTTACACAAGCAAAAAATTTAAATGTCACATGAGCCAATGACTGTTTGTGTCGAGTGGATAAGTTTAGAGTTTGAAATAGGGGTTGCATGAACTTTTCTTTATTAATTAGAGAAATTATTTTTGAAAGACGGGCTATTGATTATGATTGGAATCTCTAAGAAAGTTTACCTTTAAGTGATCAAATTAAAAAGTTCTTTACTTGTTGTACATTTATGTTTTCATTAGTTGAAGTAATGTGTACATATTATGATAGGCAAAGTCTTAACTTTATACAAATTTTTTAAAGAATTTTACTGTCATTATAAGGCCAGGTATTGAAATCTGATTTTCTTTCTTTGGAAAATGTTAAATGCTATATATATATATTATATATATTTTATAATGAGGGCTCTTTTCATTGTTTATATTTTGTTGTATGCATAGCTAGAATTAAGTTAATTTCTATTCTGTACTTATGTAGCCTTGATTAGAAGGGGAGGATCAAGATGGATTGTGTTATAACAATTTTAACTGGAGCTGTGTCCAAAATTGGAGAAGTGACAGTGGGTAAAATCGGAAATCAGTTCGGGTATGTGATTTGCCATAACAAGAGAATCACCAAATTGAAGGAAGAGCATGAGGAAATGAAAGCTGTGAAACTTGAAATTTTGGGGAAGGTAGATGCAGGCAGAAGGAATGGACTTCATACATCACCTCCTGTCCTTAGTTGGCTCCGCAAGGTGGAAATCACAGAAACCGAGTTAGAAAGATTTTATGAAGATGAAAAGAACACAAAAGGTAAGTGGGTTGGTGGGTGGTGTCCTACTTTAGCTTCACATTATTCATTGGGGAGGAAAGCCACAAAAATGACAGACAATATTGTAGGTTTAAAGCAAGAAAATTTTGATGTCATATCCTACTCTGCACCCCCACCAGAACTTGGAAACACTTTCACCCAGGAAGGCATCTTCAGCTTTGAATCCAGAAGAGAAATTATGAGGGAGATCATAGAGAATTTGAAGGATGATAAGTTGGGAAAGTTGAGCATTTGCGGGATGGAAGGAGTAGGGAAAAACACACTAGTGAAGGAGGTCATCAAGATCATAGAATCAAATAAAATATGGGGGGCTTGCCCCTTGCTCTTGTTTCTGTAGGAAAGGCATTGAGGAATAAAGAGAAGCCTGCATGGCAAGATGCCCTTCTACAACTACAAAACTCTCAAGTAACATCTTCATGATGTATAGTCCACGTACCAATGTTGTATTTTGCTAATTTCTTCTATGTTTGGATCATCAATTTTATACTTATGATGGTCTTTTATTATGTGTGTTGCTCTTGCTGGCTGCATCTCTCAATGATCATGTCCTTATGTTTCAAAGGTTGGACATCAACTCACTAGTATGGTCCTCTTTCATGCCAATTCTAGAAGAACTTTACATTTGTGATTGACATATAGAGGATGTCTTATTCCCCACTTGAGAGAAATTGTGATTTCAAATATTTAAGAATCCATCAAGCTAGAAGCTCTATTCCGACCTAAAGACATGCACTCAATTCACCCATGTAATTAATATGATATTGTACAGTTGTGTGTTTCTATATATTTAAAGAACATTTGAAAAATCCTAGTAAGAAAATTATGAGCTATCTCACATTAAGAACTTAATGCATTAGCTAGTATCTGTTTTCTAATTTATGAAACAGCATGGTGAATTTGATGAAGATCGGATAAGGATAAAACCGATTTTGGAAAAATATAAGATTAAGTTTCAAAAGAAGTTCAAGGCAATGTAATTAATAACAAAATTGTGTTCCTAGCATTCCAAATCTTAAATCTCCCAACATTTTCCACGGCAAATCTCAAAATTGTGTTCCTAGCAAAATTGAGTACCTATGTCTTATGTATACTATTTCAGGTCAACAAAATCATTCTTTTTTTTAATTCTATTTTACTACAATACCTCTGGAAATTTGCAAAACCGAACATGTCATTTATGTCTTTCATGAATTATGCTAACATGCCAAACACTAAAAATAGCTTATTTTTTTTAAAAAAAGTTATTCCTATGGTAGAAAAGTTATATTTCTAGGAGAAACTATATGTAAGATTGTTTTCCTCTCATTTGAAACCATGAAGGCACTGTTACAGAAAAGAAAAAGGAAAGAAACCAAGAAAGCACAATGCAGTAGGGTGGCATGTGTAATAATCTTTGCTCTCCTTTCAACCTAATGACAGAATCAACCTACGCTATAAGATTCAAATATAGAAGGTGTAGCTTAAAAAAGGTTGATTCATTGGTTTGAGTTCAAAACTTTCTCAAGTTGCAGTTTCAGCCAGAAAAAGGATATGATGTATATTCTATAGTGTAGAAGAATAACTCATTTATATATTAATCTTGGCTTAAGTGCACTTTTGGTCCCAAAACTATGACAAAGGTTTCATTTTGGTCCCATAACTTTTTTTGTTGCAATTTTGGTCCCATAACTATGACAAAGGTTTCATTTCGGTCCTATAACTTTTTTTGTTGCAATTTTGGTCCCATAACTATGACAAAGGTTTCATTTTGGTCCCATAACTTTTTTTGTTACAATATTGGTCCCATATTTCTCTAAAGGTTCCACCGTTAGTCCCTTGGTGAATTCCATCCATATATTAGCCGTTAAGTATGACGTGGCATAGTGACTAGGATCATGATGTGGCAAAATAAGATGAAATGGACTGAAATAGGATCTATATGCAACATATTAAAACTTATCTATACCCAACCACAATATATACAAAGAGTGGTACTTCTTCTTCCTCATCAGCCCAACGGGACTTCCTCTTCCTCGTTCTGCTTCCCGATTCACCTTCGCCGCCACTTTGGTCGTTTGACTCTGACTGAGGATCCCATTGACTTCGTCGGCGCCTTCTGCTTGAAGTCTCTTCTTCCCCACCAGATTGGTCTCTGTCAGTACCACTCTTTGTATATTTTGTGGTTGGGTATAGACTAGTTTTAATATGTTGCATATAGATCCTATTTCAGTCCACTTCATCTTATTTTGCCACATCATGATCCTAGTTACTATGCCACGTCATACTTAACGGCTAAATATAGATGGAATTCACCAAGGGACTAACGGTGGAACCTTTTGAGAAGTTATGGGACCAAAATTGCAACAAAAAAAGTTATGGGACGAAAATGAAACCTTTGTCATAGTTATGGGACCAAAAGTGCACTTAAGCCTATTAATCTTCGAACTAGTGTTTCATGTGCAAAACAAAATGCTTAAGATGGGGCATGTACATAGGTATATTTTGTATTTCCTCTCATTTGGTTTGAATTATAGGCATCACAACTCACAAGAACAATTTTTCGTACTGCATCTTATATTTGGCAGTAATGTTTCACACCACTTTTGTGTATATATTTTCTCACATAATGTTTCATTATAAAAACAAATCATCATTTTGCGTTAAGAATGTGAGAAAATAGCGGATGAATCGACTAAAGTTAAAATATGTGATTTTAAAAGTGCGTTTGATACGCTATTATCACATGCACACCATCTTATATTCTATTGAGAGAACGAAGGAAGAGCAGAAGTACGTAATTCTTATAATTTTTATTCACAATCTCTTTTTTATAAAGAAAAATATCACAATGATACATGTAAAATCTACTTATATGATTTTAAATATCTTGATTTTATCTCTCTTTGAATCTAAACTATATAGTATTAAATAGTTAAAAATATTTTAACACTTATATTGTACAGCGAGGGCAATGATAAAGACATAAAATAGCCAATGAAATTTGTAGTATTTTTAAAATTAAAATATTAGCTTCTTCATTTTTCCTTTAGGGGTTAGGATATGATACAAAGTTTGTTTTAGGGCATAAGATGCAATGGGTCATGAGCCAATAAGATTATGACACATGAAATGGTTAGTTGTATGTAACTAATGATGTAACTCTCTATACAGTTTTGATTGGTTAAAAAAAATTATTATTTTTTAGCATTATATTGCTTAACCCTTCCATGTATCATAATCTTATTGGCTCAGGACCCATTGCATCTCATGCCCTTAAAACAAATTTTGCGTCATAGACTAACCGTTTAGTTTATCCTTAAAAAAATTAGGAGTAAAGTTAACATCAACTTTAGTACACCAAGCCTATTAATATATGGTTTATATATGCCACTAGCTGCAATTATGTAATTACAAATAAAGTGGTACGTACAATCTTAACTATTGAAAATATTCATTCTACTCATTTTTTTAAAATTTCACATAATTTTGTAAATTATACTTAAAAAAGTAATTTAATTCTTATAATTACTGTGAATTGTTTTTTTCAATTATCCCCCTAAAAACACTTTTTTAAAGAACTCCTACACTTATATATTAAAGTGTGATTTTCATATGTTTTTACAAGAATTGGTAAGCATAAGACATCATATTCACAATATATACAACATCTTATAACAGACATTTCACATTTTCACTACACTATTTTCAAATTTCTGAAAAATATATTGTAAAAACAAATTCCTTTTATTAGGGAAAAACCAAATATTTAATATAGCTTATAGTTTTCTTATTATGTTATTTATATCCACCACTTTAACTCCACCCTGCATTATTTGAAGAAGATGCCATAATTAAATTTGTACCTAGTATTTCCCAATTTATTAGTTGGATTTTGTCTTGGAGTTTCCTAGTTGCCCATTATTTTTGAAAATTAAGAGAAAGCACACAAAAATTATCAGTGGGCCCAACTCCAATCGGCCCACGGATCTTCATGTTCACAATTTCCAAGTTGCAGGCAGTCTTCTATTTTGTACCCTCTTGTGGGTTTTTTTTATATGAATAATACAAATAAATTAATTATTTATTAAGATACCTAATTTTTTTTTCTTAATTCCCCATATGGGATACGCATTAACCCAATACACATTTCATCTTCACAACCAATCAGCCGGTGCCACGTGGCACCGGCTGAATTAATTTTTTGTAACAAGAAATTGAAATGGAGACGGTTTGGTTCGATTTGAGACTGACGCAGTTCTGAAATCGAGTTGCTGTGACTCGATTTCAGACTGACGTGTGTCAGTCTGAAACCGAGCCACAGCGGCACGGTTTCACATGCTACTTTTTGAAAATTTGATCGGCAAAGCCGGTCAAATTTTAGGCCGTTGAAATTGGCCTATTTAAGGGGGTGGGGGAGAGAGTTGGGGTTGAGAGAAAGAAATAGTGTGTGGTGTGTGCTTGTGCGGAGAGAAGAGAAGAGAGAGTGAGTGAGTGAGTGTGTGAAAGAGTGAAGTGAGTGGTGTGTGTGAGTGTGAGGAAAGTGAGAGTGAGTGTGTGATAGTGTATTTGAGAGTGAAAGAGAGAGACGTGAGAGAAGAAGAAGGAAGAAGAAGATATGTGAGTATTTTTTTTTATTAAATTAAATTTATTTTTTGAATTTAGTTTAATTTTTTGTTATTTTTTGTGTTAGTAAATTTTTAGAAATTAAAATGATTAATTTTGTATTTATATTTATTAATTTTTTGATTAGTTGAAAGAGGAGAAGAAAGAGGAGTTAAGAAAGAAGATTAAAAGGTAAATTTTGTTTTGTTAGTTAATGTTATGATTTTTGTTGGTATTTTGTTTGATATACTTTTGTTAGATTATGTAATTTTCTTTAGAAATTGTTGGTTAATTTTTTATTAGATAATATTTGTAAATGTTTTAGATGATTTAGTTAGTTTAGATATTAAAATATTAGATAAATTTGAGATAATATTGTTAGA
>QANZ01023827.1:387601-405039 GCA_003254925.1 Chamaecrista fasciculata
CTCTCTCTCTTGTTTTTAAAGTTTATTTTTTTGTTGTTATTTTAACCTGTCTTAATCCTTTGTTATCTTGTTGCCTCTTTGACGAATGAAAAACCCTTACCCTCAAAATATTCACCCATTCCTTCGTCTTTACTCTTTACTAACCTCAAATTCCCTTTCTTTCTCTCTCTCCCCATATTTATTTTTATATTTATATAATATTTCAATTTTTTGTTGTTATTTTTAAGCTGTCTTGGTGCCCTTGTTATCTTGTTGGCTTGCTTGCTTTTGAATTCTTCCAAGAATGTCAGTAGTGAAGAAGAAGCTCTTCTTCCTCAGCCAAATCTCTATCACTCGCACATGGCTTCTTCCTTGCGTGACCTTCTCACTCAAGAAGGCTTCCACCACCCAAAACACAACCTCCCTTTCTACATCTGCCACCACCAACCCCATCATCATTCCAAACGACGTCCCTCTTCGTCGTCGTTTCAATCCAAAAGCCTCGCTTCTCATTCTGCAACCTCCGATTCAAGAAACGCCGCCTCAGCAACACCCCCTTTGGACGACGTCGCGATTCGTGCCGTCATTGCTATACTTAGTGGGTACATAGGAAATTACATAAAGGACGAATCTTTCCGCAAAACGATACGGAAAAAGTGTCATTCCTGCTTGAATAGTAAAAAAGACGATTCGGATTATGAAATCTTGGCGAATATGGAAATGGGTATGGACAGAATTGATACATTGGTGGAAGAAGAAGAAGAAGAAGAAGAAGGCCAAGGGATGAGGACGACGAGGAAAAAACAGATGAGGATGAGAAGCTTGAGGAATTCCATTGAGCTTTTGACCATTGTTGCTTCTTTGAACTCAAAAGCATCCAAAAATGGCTCGACTTGTGGGATACCCAATTCGAGTCTCTCTGCTTGCGCTCAACTTTACTTGGCAATAGTTTATAAGCTCGAGAAAAATGATCGTCTTTCTGCAAGACACTTACTTCAAGTGTTCTGTGATTCGCCATTTTTTGCTAGAACCCACTTGCTTCCTGAGCTTTGGGAGCATTTGTTTCTTCCCCATCTTCTCCATCTCAAGATTTGGTACTCTAAGGAGCTTGAATTTCTCTCCAATGAAGAACAGAAGCAAAAGAAGATGAAGGGTTTGAGCAAAATGTATAATGAAAAAGTGGATAGAGGGACTACTCTGTTTGCTCTGTATTATAAGCAGTGGTTAAAAGTAGGGGCTAATGAGCCTCCTATTCCTATTGTACCATTGCCATCAAGACCAAGGCATAGATCGTCAAGAAGAAAGTCATCTGATTCTTTCAATTCACATTCTTCAATTAACCAAAACTTGTAAGTGATATGTGTAAAATCTTGCATTCTCCATAGGTATCCATATTGTGCTAATGTGGTTTTTATGTTTATTGGTTGCCTATAATAGGTATCAAGCAGTATTTGGCCCTAAATTAGAGAAAAAATCAACAAGTTTTGATGACCAAAATGAAGTTTTGAGAATTACTTATGGAGGAGATGAATACAGCAGCAGTCCAGTTCAGGTTTTTTTATTCAGTGCCTTCATTTCATAGTACCAAATTTTGTGATTCAAAAGAGTTTTAGATGGAGATATATAAATAATAGATCTTCTTTCTGAATATTGACAGAAAGAAGACAAGGAGACTTCTTTTGGAAGGTCATCAAGGAAAATCGATAAAACCCCCACTGAATTATGTGAAGCCGAGTCACGGAGATCAGACTATTTCCAGTGCTTTTCTTGCAGGAGTGTACCAACAGAAAGCTTGATAATCAGCAACAACCATGTAGCCAACAATGGCGATTTTACTCGAGCCATTACAACTCTGTGTTCGTCTGGAGTTCTAAGTGAATGCGAATTTGCAATTCGTGTTATTACAAAAGCTTGGCTGAACTCTCATGGTGACCCTACGATTGTAGAAGCACTGATAAAACCTAGTGTGGTTGAGGCCTTGCTAGAGGTGTTGTTTGCCTCAGATGAAGACGAAATTCTAGAATTGGTTATCTCACTTTTAGCGGAATTAGTTGGAAGGAATGATGCTATTAGACAGGTTATACTGAACTCTGATCCACAGCTAGAAATCTTTGTGAGACTTCTAAGAAGCACTAGTCTATTTCTTAAGGCAGCAGTTCTGCTTTATCTGTCAAAACCTCAAGCAAAACAGATGTTATCGTCGGAATGGGTTCCATTAGTTCTTCGAGTGTTGGAATTCGGAGACAAGTTTCAGACCCTCTTCACAGTACAATGCAGCCCTCAAGAGGCGGCATTTTACTTGTTGGACCAACTTCTTACTGGTTTTGATGAAGATAAGAACTTAGAGAATGCAAGGCAAGTTGTTTCTCTTGGGGGGTTGACACTACTATTGAGGAGAATTGAAGCAGGAGAGATTCATGAGAAAAACAAAGCTGCTTCAATACTTTTGTGTTGCATTCGTTCAGAGGGAAGCTGTCGGAGTTTTTTAGCTGACAATCTGAATAAGGATTGCTTGCTAGAATTCATTGTTCTTGATACTAATAAGAATTCCATAGGCTATGCCTTTTCTTTGCTAGTTGAATTGCTCTCCCTTCACAGGTATGTATTTCTTTGCTTAACATCTTACCTATTTTGTTAATTTCGGCTCTAACCGAGATTTGAACTTGGATCCTTCAACTCTGGAAACAAGTACCTACTATCTAGCGCCACCGAGCCAAAGTTGATTGGTTTCCATGAATCTTTTTTTTGTTTTTTGCTCTTTCTTCTTTCCTTCAGAAAGTGCTGACAGTGCAATGGAATCTTAACAGAAGAACCCGAATTTCCAATTTCTTAAGCAGACTCAAAGAAGGATGGGGTGGCTTAAACACTATGCACATCTTGTTTATGTATCTCAGAAAGGCTCTGCCAGAAGAAAGACCATTAGTTGCCGCAGTACTGTTGCTTCTTGATCTTATGGTAATTTCTTTTCCACCTTCCAATATTGTTGATTTCTATAAGATTATTGCTTTACAGAATAAGTTCATTCTGATATTTAAAAGAGTTATCCCAAATGGAATGATATAGTAGTTGTGCTTCAGGAAGATCCTGTCAAGAAAAGCTTCTACAGAGAAGAAGCAGTTGAGGCAATTGTGGCTTCTTTAAATTGTCAGACATGTGATGACAGGATTCAAGAACAATCGGCGCGAGCTCTTCTAATGCTCGGGGGCAGGTTTTCTTGTACCGGGGAATCGTTAATGGAGAAATGGCTTTTACAGAAAGCGGGTTTCCAAGAAAACTGCTTAGAAGATTCATGCCATCATCATGATCATCATCATGGCAAGGAAATTGTTCTTTATGACTCAATCCCCCATGTAAGCTATGACTCTAAACTGAATTAGTAAATAGTTCTTAATTGTCTGTCTGTATGTGACTAAATTTAAGAAAATTTCTTGTATCTTTGCTATGAAGTTCACCAATCAAATAAGGACGTTTTAGAAGTTTCAGTATGGGTGGTAAAAGAGAATGTAGAATAGTATGAATGAAGTTTCTTATTTGAGTGCGAGAACTAAAATGTTAGTTTACTTATTTTTTCCTTCTAGTATACAATCATCTTATATGATTTTTTTCATTTTTGGCCCTTATAGACTCAAATTCATTGACTGATTTTGTATTATTTGATTGATTTATAGAATGAAGAGGAAGAAGTGGAAAGATGGCAAGAGAAAACAGCGTATGCCTTGTTCAAAAGTGGGAACAAAAAGTTACTATCAGCGCTTGCAGAATCCATAGGCAATGGCATCCCAAGCTTAGCTAGAGCAAGCCTTGTGACTATCACATGGATGAGCACATACCTTCATCACCTTCTTCTTGTTCAAGATTCAAAGTTGTCATCAATGGCAGCATTGTCATTAAACTTGACTCCACAGTTGGTAGAATCATTGAATTATGACAGAGATAATGAGGAAAGAGTGCTCGCTTCATATTCATTACTCTGCCTCTTCAAGAGCTCTGGTTCAGGTACATACATATATTATATGAACCAAAATTCGAATATAATTCTCTTATGTACAATTTTTTTAAAAAAATTGTCCAAAAGTAAAAAATTCTTTGAACTTCTGATTTTTTATTTCACAAAACCAAAATATTTTCTTAAAATTCATGAAAATTTTTACACAATAAATAAATTTCAAACAAATTTTATGTATTTTAACCAAGAATTTTTTGTTCTGATCTATGTAGTTTTCATTTTAGCAGAAGCTTAAGGAGATCCTAATGATGTTTATTTTATGTGTGTATGAGTGATTAGTGTTGTGCTTGATTTGATTGGTCTTCATTTGTGTGTGTAGTACAAACAGGAGGCGAATGTGGTTTTACATTGCTGGATGATAAAGAAACACTGAGACAGCTAAAAAATCTCTCTCTGGTGACGTGGACAGCCAACGAGCTCATCACAATGATTTCAAAAAGCACCTACAGCTAATTGCAATCAGAATAATGAATGAGATCTTGCATGCAACCATGCATCTTTCATCATCATTCATCAATATTTCGATATTCTCTCTCTCAATCATTGAAAAAGATGGGTCTGTGCAATCTCATGAGTTTTTTTTTTTCTTTTTTTTTTATGTATATATAGTTGATTATTAGATTTATTGAATCAAAAAGGAGATCGATAATGTTTCATTCAAAACAAACACAATATGTTTGGTTTGGGGTGGCTAATTATGTGTTTTCGCAAAGTCAAGAGCTTGTCTAGGCTAAATGAGGAAATTACGAAAAATAAAGCAACAAGACAGAAAGTGCTTCATTTCTAGCTAGATCAATTGCGGTATATTGTAATTTATTTCCCACTCTATGTATACACTAATGTCATTGATGAAAATATTAATAAATAAGGAAAGAAATATAGTGTATTTTTCGTAAACAAGAAATATAGTGTATTTTACATTTGAGTCATACAAAGAGAAAAGGACAGATTTTATTTTTTGTCAGAAAAAGGAGAGTTTTAATAAAAAAAAGAAAAGAGGGGATCGAGTATGTGCATGTGGATAACAATATGTATATCTTATATTATATGGCTTCACCCTTTTCTGGTCGTCCACATTTTAAAATTATAGTACAAAATTAATAATAAGAGAAAAATTATTATTTGATCCATTCTTTTTTACTGTGTTAACGATTTAATCCCTCATTTATTTTACATACATATTTACGTGCCCGTTAGGGCACGCAAAGCCTCTAGAACTATATATGTGTGTAGGGGCCATGCATGCACGTGGGCCTGTTAGCTGGAGATTGCGACTACACCGTCTACCCATTCTCTTCATTTAATTTATCAAATATATCTTCATTTCTGGTCAAATATTATATATATATATATATATAAACAAAAGTATATATGATCTTTTGAAATCTAATTAGAATTTATGTGAACTTGATTATATTACTTTTATATGGTTAATATTGATGTGTTTTTTATTTTAAAAAAAAAAAACTAAATTTCAAGTCAGTAATTTCATAAGGAAGTTTAAGTTATTAATGATTTTTTGTAGCCCGTGGGACACGTACGGTATTTGACAATATTCGCTTCATATATTGATTAAAATATATAATTTATAATTAACAGTTGCAATTAAATTAATCTTAATCACTACTCAAGACTCAAGAGTAATTTTAAATTGGACTATTCTATTATTACACAAGTACATATAGTTATTCAACAACATTGATTTAAAGAACCAAAGCCTATGGTAAGCATCAACTGAAAATCACAGTATTCTATTAACAACATGCATTATTTATTTTTTATTTTATTTTATCACCATAGTATTCATCATCACGCATTCTGAAATGATATAAGATTCTCCAAAATACTTCACAAGAAAAAGTGATAAGTGATAAAGAGATAGAAATAATTGAATATGAAAAAAAATATATATAACACATCAAATTTCTGAGAAAACTATTCCCTGAATATATAGGATGCTCCTTTTAACACTATCAATATATTTGTCCCATGAAAAAACAACGATAGATATTGTCTCGTAAGGAAATTATTCCCCTCAAACGTAGAATCCTAAATCCTGATTAACGTCACCCTAGCTAGCACTTTCATAATCACCATCGATCTAAAACCCCAAATTCGATTAATTTATTTTAATTAATTTATAGTGTATCGAATTGTTTTAATTTCTATTATTTGCCAAACCATTACTAATTACTATTGTATATATATTTTTTTCGCATCGTCCATGTTATAACAAAACTTTACCTTATACTAATTATATAATATCTATCCCGATCGATGCTGCATGTGTGGTTGAGTTTGCATGATATTAAATAATTTCACGAAATGGTACTATGGTAGGGTTAACTGGTGAATAATGGTGATATCTAAATAAATAGTTGATGTAATTGTAATGGGGGCAACGCATTATTACATTAATTGTGTCAATCATTTGTTTGTATTATTAGGATGCCCTGAAGACAAAGACAAACATTCATCACATGACTATATATACGAGGGCTCATACTAGTCAGAATCAGCCAGAGTGTTCATGTACTGTTAACGATACTTTTTTTTTTCTTATATATATTAATTCTTGTTTTCAAAGGTAACTCTTGGCTTAGCTTTCTCTGTCTTCTAACTTTGTCTTTATATATAATATTCCTCCTTATCCCCACCTTCCTCTTAATGACCTTTAGATATATTCATATATATATATATATATATATATGAGTGTGTGTGTGTGTCTTGTACGTACTCATTGCCCGAACGCATGTTCTATCACAAATCAATCAGACAATCACCAATCTAATTCGTAATATCTCGTTTCCTTTTTACTATTAAGCCCTGGAAATGGCAAGGTTTTCACTTTCACTCTCCTTTGTACGTATTTTGGAAACTTGATGTTACTTATATATATATTGGCCTGATGTTATATATAAATTTATACATATATCCCTTCGGGGACATCTAAAATTGAAACAATACAAAAGATATATATATCACATGATAAATTAGGGCTAACGTAACGATCCCTTCAACCTAACAAACTATAGGTCCCATAATATGTTTCATACTGAGTTCATCGCTAAAAATAATATACATTCACTATGTATTCGAAAAAATAATATATATATATACAATTTTTTTTTGTTATATACTATTAAATGTAACAATATAATAACTAATTGATCAGTAAGTTTCTGATCAATATCAAGTGCATCAATAATTATAAATTTAAAAACTTAAAAAAAAATTTTTTTACAGAAATAAAAATTTGCCATAAAAATTTAAGAAGTCTTTCCGTTATATTGTATGCCATATTTTCTATATAATATATGAGATTCTAGAAAATCTTCTACATTTTAACTTATTTAATGTCAAAGAATAAATGAAACGAACGAAAACAAAAATCAAACCTAGAGAATCGTTAAAGAGAGCTTGGGTTTTATAAGTGAAATTGGCCATGAGTAATTAATTATTAATGGATAGCAAGACAGTATTGGATCGTTGCATTGTCGTTATGTGCATTACCGAGAGTAGTCTTTAGATCATCTCCAAGATATAACAGTAAAAACAACAGAAGTAGCAACGAGTATAGACAATATTATAAGCTTCATACACATTGAATTTTGTGTTCAAGTACATTATTTTCTAACTATTATATTTTATATATACACCATATATATATATATATGGTCCCCTCCTCTTCATCATCCACATATACCATATATATCTCCCTTCTGCTCACATGCCACACCCCATTAATTAATGTTACACACGCTGACGTACACTTATATATATATTGGTGTGTATATATATATAATTGGTGTGTCTTAATAATTAGCCAGTATGTGTACGTGTCTGTTGAAGAAATATGTACCACATACAGTTGAAACTCCACCCTATCTCTGCAATCTGCATATATATGTAATATGTATATATATAATAGAATGGACCACTTTGAAAAAATTAAAGTAATTAATTTACTATATTGTTTAATGCAAAATGCATGGTATTGATATACGTGGGAAAGGAATGTGATAATTGAGGAATGAGGATTAACATGAATTGAAAAAGTAAAAGAGAGAACAAGAATTCATTTCAGTTTTGCATAATCCAAATGGTTGATACAAGTTTCAGTGGAAAAGTTTAAGTTGGAATTCCTTTCCTTCCGGAAGGACAAAGTAAAGGTTGAAACAAAAGACAAGAAATTATTAACAGAGGTTGTGGGGGGCTGTCTTTTTTTCCTATTTTAAGGTTTATTTAAAGATTGAAAATATTAAATTCTAGTTAAAATTAACTACAAGAATTTTTTGTTCTTTTGGCTACAAGAGGACCGACATAATGTTTGCATGCATGCAGTTAACTTTAATTAATACTAAAATTAATCTAATGTTTTTAATTATTTATGCGAGAGATATTCCAAAAGAGGTGCTTTGTATATAAATTTGTAAAAAAAAAAAAATCTAAACTGGTTTTATAGTTTTTTGAAAAGGAAAAGAATAAAGACTGTTTGTACTTTTGCACCTGTAAGATGGAAACTAGAAAGTGGGTGTGCCCACTGAAAAAGCTGTGTACAAAGCCCACTATGTGTGACTACAATGTCGCCAGCTGCCCAAAGATTTAGAAAATTTCCAAAGCCACTTTGTCTTTTGGATTATAACTACTTCATTTTCCATATTTCTAAATTTTGGAAAAATATATATATTTCTCAAAATATGAAGATAAAATGAATATACAAATATTTTAGTATTAAGTATATATATTCAATGAGTTGGATCAATCAATTAACCTGTCGATCAAAACTATATATAATGTTACTTAGCTTGGATATTGTATATGTATCAATAGAACAAATTGTAATAAGTTAACTCGTTAGTCCATTAATAACTCTATGAAATTGTACTCATTTAGAACTTAGTTTAGGAACTTTATATTGTGTTTCGTTGTTAAAAAGAGTCCAGTTTTCTTGAATTCCGTCTACAACGTACACCATATTTTGTTGGTTCCTTTTCCTTCTTTTCCTAGCACTTTTGTCGATAGTTTTAAATGTTGTGAAGTCCCTAGTATTTGTGGGTCTTTAATTTCATGTTTTTGTGAGTTTCAAGGCCGAAGTTTCTCGTTTGAAGGGAATCAAATTTGAAAAAATAAGATATGTTGAAAAATGAAAACCCTATAGCTCACCTAGAAATTAAAGAGTAGCAACCGTTTGTAAAATTGCTACTATACATTAGCAGGGGTATGAAGAATCGCCACTAAAAACAGTAGTAGCGGTTTGTAAAGACAATAGTAACAGTATGTAAAATCGCTACTAGGTTCGTAAAATTGCTACTACAAGAGACTAACAATAATATAAAAAATCATCGTTGTAGTTAAAAACAGCGGTTTGTAACTAGAGACAATATCAACACTTTACATAATTGGTGTAAGGTGATATGAGAAACGCTGCCACTAACTCTACGAAAATTAAATCATACATACTACTACTAAAATATTTTCAAAATAATTTGGTATAAAGTATACAGCTAGAGTCGTATTTGACCAAACATCAATACTTTGCTAATTGCTTTACGTTAATAATTCTTATCATGAGAGCTGAAGTATTTGTAGTCAATACTGTCCGTCTCCCCATCCTTATCCTAGTTATTATTTACAATTAAATAATAATTAATTAATGATAGGATAAATTATAGTTTCAATGAGGTGGCCCGTGTGCGCCTTATAAAACATTTAAATTATCATATTTCTATGGATAAGAAATCTGATCCAATTTATGATATTCTATAATTAATTTATTCATCATAATCAAACCTTGATATTTCTTTCAATTTTATTTTGTGAACTATCAATTTGTTTTAAACTATAGTATACGCGGCTGGCTTTTTTATAGAATATTTCTTTGTTGTTTTAATTGAAATTTAAATGTTTAGACTGGCCTTTTAAGAAAACAGAAGCACTAAAAAACTTTAAAATGTTCTTTTTTATTTTTTTTTAGAAATTAATTTTTATGGGTAGCTTATCTGAAAAATACTTTTAAATGCTCATGAAAAAGAAATTTAAACACTCTAACATCAGCCGATCGTCCAAAACATAATTAATTATGGACTGAAATTCTATTTAATTTCTCAATGTTGTCTCCCTTTGATTTTTCTTAAAAGTGCTTTATTTTTTAAACAAATGATAACAGATGCTTTGATTAAAAGTAATTTTATAAAAAGTATAAATAAATTCATTTTGAAGCATATATCCAGACATATATGATTGCCACATGTATGGTACTTCTCTAGAACGTATCCAAACAAGTTTCTAAAAAGAGAAATCCGTTGTAAGCAATATTGTCTCTCCAATGAGCTTCTTTTTCTTTTTTTTTGAAAGAGTCTCTCCAATATTAATGAGCTTTTATTGTCTTTTTAATTTCTTACTTAATATGTAGACAAAACAATTCAGCCACCAATAATGGCTATAAAATAAAAGAGTTCACATAATTAGGACTAAAGTTAGGTTCTTTTTTTTTTTAGGTGAGAAGTTAGGTTCTTTTTAAAGAAACACAAGTTTTGCTTAAGATATAGGATGTTCCCAAAATCGCAGCCTCAATATTAATGAGCTTTTATCGTCTTTTTAATTTCTTACTTAATATGTAGACAAAACAATTCAGCCACCAATAATGGCTATAAAATAAAAGAGTTCACATAATAATTAGGACTAAAGTTAGGTTCTTTTTAAAGAACACAAGTTTTGCTTAAGATATAGGATGTTCCCAAAACCGCAGCCTCATTGGAATACATAATATATATTAGGGGTTTTGGGTGCAGACACGTAAATATGTATGTAAAATTAATGAGGGACCAAATCATTAACTTAGTAAAAGAAGAGGATCAAATATTGAATTTTCTCTTATTTTAATTACATGTAATATTTTTATCCTAGTATAAGTGGGAGGACGACCAGAAGGCTCCTCCCAGGCTCCCACATATAATATAGTATAGATATAGATATATATAATACTTATATTATATTTGCATATTATTTTTAAATTCTAAAAAGATAAAATATAAAATAATAATATATAATTGTTTTTTACTATATTATAAATCGTAAAAATCACGTTTTATCATTTCATAATTTTAAAAGATTGATGATTATTTAAAATATAGATCAAAATAAATTGTTTTTTATCTCATCATTTTGGTTAGGTTGCAAATCAACACATTATCTTTTTTGTTCCATTTTTTGTTCCACGTCTTTGCAAAAAGTTCCACCATTAGTTTTATTCTCATCTTCGTTCCCCTTCCTCTGTTAATGCTGACATAGCGTGTTAAAAGCGAAAGTGCAATTTTGGTCTCTTATCTCTGAGGTAAGTAGCAATTTAGCCATTTATTTTATGTTTTTTTTTTTGCGATTTTAGTCCTACATCTTTTTCAAAAGTTTCATTCATTGGTCTCGACGACTGAACATGGTTAAATTTCTCTTATTTTAAGTCTGATTGTGACGAGTTTTGAGTCACATATTATTCTTGATGAGTCATTTCTTTATCCAATAGGGGTTATAATTAAGTAAACAATGTCAAATTAGGCTTTGAAAGTTGGTCACTCGTTTCATAGTAAAAAAACAAAGTTGGTTATATCTTTCTCGTTTCAAGTTCGATTGCGACAAGTTCGAAGTTGTGTTACTCTTAACGAGTTATTTTTCTATCCAATTGAGATTGTTAGCAAATAAGGTCAAATTGACCCCAAAAGTGGTTTTCCATAATTTTCACTTTGTGGTTTCAAAATTACTTTCGAGCTCGATTTGACCTCATTTGTTGACGGTCTCAGTTGGACAAAAAATGAACTCATGATCAAGAGTAAAACATAGCTCCGAGATTATCACAATCAAACTTTGAAACGAGAGAGATATGACGAACTTTGTTTTCTTGTTGTGAAACGAATGACCCACTTTTGAAGCCTAATTTGACCATGTTTACTGAACCCCAACTAGTTAGACAAAAAATGACTTATTAAGAATAAATTATGATTCTGAATTTGTCACAATCAAACTTAAAATAAAAAATATATAAACACATACAATTGTTGGGACCAACAAACGAAACTTTTGAAAAAAATTTAGAACTAAAATAACAAAAACAAACAAAAGATAAAAAGATAGATCGCAATTTAACCCAAATATAAAGGGTCAATATTATACTTTAACCTTTAGTACACCACGTCAGCGTTATTAGAAGAAGAGGGATGGAAAGATGAGACTAATAATTAAAAATTTTGTAAAGATGTAAGACAAACAAATATAAAAGAAAATTAATAATAAACTAATTTATAATTAACCAATAAATAAGAGACTAAAAGTGCACGTCAAAAATATACATTGAATAAGAGAAGCCATCAAACATACAGGTGAAGAGTTGGCCAAAAAAAAACATACAGGCGAAGAAATGACTTTAAAAAAACATAAATTAATGGGCCAGAATCCAGATCGACTACAGGTCATAAATGTCTATCTATTTTTTAAAATTTTCAAATTCATAATTTTGACAATAATCTTTCCCACTTTTTGGTACACTAATTAATTTATAATATATCGATATATTATAACATCTTTTGACATTCCTTGTATGTACGTAGATATAAATTTGTTCATAAACAATAGATGTTGAGTGTTGACCATTAATCGGAGACGTGGAGAATTGGTATTTAGCACTGGTAATGGTATCATCGTGCGCGTGTGTATATATATAACGTATAATCTGGAAACTTCATGATTCAAAATCATTGACTACTTTTTGTACTTAAATCCACAGTTTACTCTTCACAGCTAGCATTATAATTTAATACCACCCATACATATATATATATATACACATAGCTTCTCAAAGCGAATATAACCAAAATATATATACAAACAAAACAAACCATGAAATCCACCATATTGGCAGCACTATTTGCCGTTGTCTTTGCCATATTGAGCACACAAACATGGCTAGCAACAGCTGATGCTTCGCCGGAGAAAGTGGTCGATACTACCGGCAATTATGTCCGAGCTGGTGTCGCATACTACATCCGGCCGGTGCCGGAGACCCCGTGCGATGGCAGAGGGCCATGTGTGGCGGGTGAAGGCTTAGTTCCGATAGCAAGATCAACAAACGTTACATGCCATCTTAATGTTGTGGTCGTTGAGGGATTTCGTGGCTTTAATTTAACCTTTACCCCAGTTAACCCTAAAAAAGGTATATATAATATAGATATGTTGAAATTCTATAATTTATATATATGAGTGTGTCGATCGCGATATGTTGTCACGTTAGGTTAATTATTACTATTATTATTATTATTTTGCGACGTTAGATCAACCGCAGCTAAAGCATTTTGTTGATTTTCGTATTTTTTGAGAAACATGTGATGTCTTAAGTGCAATTTTGAATTACGGAATGATTTGTCTTGTGAGTTACAGAGTTAAAAAGTTTTTCTTAATAAATTAACAATTTAATCTTTTCATTTGATAAATCTATTAACTGATTTTTTTAAAAAAATAAAATAACAAAATTAAGTCTTGCAAAAGATAATTATATTCAATATGATTATTTAATAAAAATATTAATTAAGATTTACCAGTAAATCTGATTTTTCTATATATATCAACAACTATCATGTATCATCTTAAATCTTAAGTTTTTAGTATTACATTAAATTTGTTATTAAAAAGACAGCTGAAATCTTTTATTTTTATTTTTTAACGATTGAATTAAGAAATTTAAAAAGCTAAAATACATAAAATGATAAAATTCTCTTAAACCTTAGTTATTATTAAAAAAAAACCTTAAACTTTAAAAAAGGACACTTTTTTTTCTTGCAAAATACTCTTTTTATAAAAAAAACAATTATCAGAAATTCAATTTTTTTTATAATTATTGTTGAACTTACATAGATTTAAACTTACAATTAACTATCGCTTAAGAAAAAACTAAAAAATTCTTGATTTTTCAATAAAGTTTTTAAGAAAATGAATAATTCACACAAAATTAAAAATTTAAAGAGTTTCATCACTTTATTCTAAATTCTTACAAAATGGGTTGTTTAAAATCTAAAACACCAAATTATGCATGTTCCTGGGATATATCTCATCAATTGCATTGCTATGAGTAAAATATATAACAATCAATTAATCAACTAATTTTAATTTGTTCATTGGAAGGTGTTATTCGCGTCTCCACTGATCAGAACATCAAGTTTTCTTTGGAAACGGCGTGTTCAGAAGGGACAATGTGGAAGCTTGACGATTATGATACAGCAACGGGACAATATTTTGTCACTACAGGTGGCGTCGTGGGAAATCCAGGAGCCGACACTATAAGTAATTGGTTCAAGATCGAGAAATATGATAATGACTATAAATTAACATATTGTCCAAGTGTTTGCGAGTCTTGCAGAGTCATGTGTCAGAATATTGGAGTTTTTGTGGATAGTAATGGGAATCGTCGTCTTGCTCTTGGTGATAAGCCTCTCAAAGTTCAGTTCCAGCTTGCTTGAATTGGTTAATTAATTGATTAATTGCCATGATTTGTTAGATACAAAATGAATGTGTAATTTTTAAGTGTTTCAAGTAATTGTTACATTCAAATAAAAAAAAAATTGGTGTAGCACTCTCGGTGGATTAGTGAGTGTGGTTTTAATAATTTGGAGTATTAGATGTTTGTTATTATGTGTTTGAGTTGTATATGTTTGGTTGGCATTATTGGGTCCATTTAATGAGCAAACTTTTATCCATATATTTTTGCGGGTTTGCCAAATTAAGTTGAATCTCATATATGATATGATGTGACATATTGCAAAACCTAATAATAATTAAAAAGGAATTAAATGAATAATGGTACTTTTGGTCTAAAATGAAAACTAAAATTATATTAGGATCAAAATCAATCATATTATTTGAATTGAGAATTAAAAAGGAAAAGAAGGGGAGGGGTTACATAGAAAATTTGAATCTCCTTTTCTTTAGAAAGTTAAAAATTAAAGAGGTAGATAATAAATGGTTAATTTTAAATTTTTTTTAAGAGGAAGCAAATTTTATATAATAAATTTTTTCTAAACAACACAAATAACTAAAGATTCTCTAAATATTAAAGAGAAAGCAAATTTTATATATTCAATATTATTGTTGTTGCTGTTTTTTTTTTATTTTCAGTTATATATCTTTTTTTTTTGTGGTGGGGGGAGGGTTTAAAGGTGCAATTTAATTAACAAGGAAAACAAAAATAGTGTCCATTACAACAAGGGGCCAGAAACTAAAGGCACAACAAGAAGAGAAACAAAGGCCCAAGTCCAAAAGAGGGAGCAGACAGAAACAAACGAAGTGTAAGGCAAAATAAAATAGAAACCATGGAGTATATTGAAAGGCAAATTAAAGAAGAAAGTGTAGATCTATGAATCTGGAGGTTTTGCTCTTCCTTTTCGATCGCATAAGAGTTAGAGCCCTAATAACAGTCTTGAATAATATATATACAATATTAGCACATAATTCAATACGTACAGGCCATGCCACTACTAGACAAGAAAACTCATTTTTTTTCCCTATAAATTAGAGCTCGAAGTTGAGGAACTCACAAGTCACAACAACATTAATTATTGACAGTAGCTCAAATCTCAAAATCAACAATGAGAGCTTTTCCAACACTCTTTTTCTTCATCTTCATCTTCTTATTCACCATAGCTCCGGTGAAGGCAGGACCACCGGCGCCGGAGGTGGTGGTTGACACTTCCGGCGAGAAGCTCCGAGCAGGTGGCAGCTACTTCATCATACCGTACATCAAAGGCCATTGCAGAGGTCTCACTTTCGACACCTTCGGAAACTCATCAAACGACACCACATCCTGCCCACGTGTCGTCGTTCCAGTGCCTTTCATCAACTCCAACAAAGCCCTGCCCGTACAGTTCCTACCCTCCAACCCAAACGACCGCGTCGTTTACACCTCCACCAACCTCAACATCCAGTTCACCCGCTCCCCCAAAACGGCACTGTCGTCGTCGTCTTGCGAGGAGGAGTCACGAGTTTGGAAGATGACCAAGTTTATAAGCGAAGGGATGATGAACATAGGCACAAACGGCGAGGTGGGAAACCATGATGATTTTAGTGCCGTTTTCAATTGGTTCAAGATTGAGAAGGCTCAAGGCTATAACACTAAAGGTGTTTATACCCTAACCTTTTGTCCAAAGCCAGGGGTTGTTACATGTAACGACATTGGAGTTTTCTCATATGGTGGTCGCAACTATCTTGGTATTACTAATCCCCACCACTTCCATTCCTACCCTGTTGTCTTCTCCAGGGATTACGGTGATCTTGTCATGACCACTTAGATCCATATATATATATATATTAGTCAAAGTGTACTTTTGGTCCCATAACTTTTGTTTAGGTCTCAATTTGGTCTCATAATTTTGTTGGTTACACTTTTAGTCCCATATCTTCGTAAAGAGTTGCAGATTTGGTCCATCAAGTTGCAGAACTGGTCTCATATCTTTGCAAAAAGTTTCACCACCAGTCTCATCTGAAACGAAGATATGAGACTAATTTCGCATTTGACCCAAATATATGTGATCAATTATATAACCTGATCAAGAGATATAGGACCGATTTTGCTACATGACCTCAAGATATTGGACCAAATCTGCAATTTTAGCAAAAAATATGAGACCAAAAGTGTAGCAAAAAAAGTTATGAGACCAAATTGAGACTTTAGCAAAAGTTATGAGACCAAAAGTACACTTAAGCCTATATACATTTACATCTATTTCAAGTTTGAAATAACAATGAGAGGATTTGAGAGCTAGGATTTGCAGCTAATCATGTCTACATCATCTATACTATACATGGAGTGATGGAATGATGTAATCTTAATTACTTCCTTATATATAATAATCCTTTAATTTTCTTATGTTGCTTCTTTAGTTTCTGATTGGTGAAACTTTAATTAATTATTTGTTATTAATTAATTAAATATGTTGCGGTGTAAAAGATCATAAAAGTAAGGAGGAAGAAGAAGAAGGAGTAACAGAGTAGTTACAGGTAACCTCGACGTTAGCCATGGAAGAAGAAGATAAAAATTCGACGTATCATATTAGAACTAGAGAGAATGAAATCTGAGTTTGCATTATTAATGTGTAAAAGTGATACAGAGAGAAAGAGAGGAAACATTCGAGTATACCCGCTTAGAGATTCAAGACTACTAACCTAACTAGGATTAGAAACTTAACCAAGCTGGCAACGTCACAGACTCATAGACTAAGGGTGCATTTGGATGGTCCTTATATTCTTTTATTTCTCTTTTATCTCCTAATACTCCTTTAATAGTAGGGTTACAGTAAAAAAATATTGTTTGTTTCACAGGTAAGAACCTTTATTTTTCTCCTTTATCTCTTCTTTATCTTCTCAAATTACTAACATATCCCTACTCAACTACCTATAATTATATATTTTTTACTAT
>QANZ01023835.1:7451-23558 GCA_003254925.1 Chamaecrista fasciculata
AAAAACGGGCCTAAACGGCCCGGCCCGTTTAGCCCGTGGCCCGTAACGGGCCGGGGCGGTTAGGCCCGTTTACATTTTTTTAAGAAAATTTGCATGTAAAAATGTTTAGGCCCGCGGGCCGGCCCGGCCCGCCCGCCCGCTAAATGGGCGGGCTTGGGTTTAAAAAATTTGGCCCGTTTAAAAACGGGCCTAAACGGCCCGGCCCGTTTAGCCCGTGGCCCGTAACGGGCCGGCCCGTTTAACAGTGCTAATTAGAGGGATATGTTCAAAGATGATGAAGATGATGAAGGTGAATAAGATGATGATGATGATGATGAAGAAGAAGATGATGAAGATGATAATGAAATTAGGATTTAGGGACCAATTTTTTTTTTAATTCTGATTTAATAAATTTGAGGACCTAGGGACCAAATTGCAAGAGAGTGGTTTTTTTAGGGGTTTAGGGGTTAGGGTTTTAGGGTTTAGAGTTTTAGAGTTTAGGTTTTAGGGTTTTTAATACTTTTAAGGACTAAATTGAAATGTTTGAAAGTGTTTTGGGACACTTTACAATTTTATTTTGAGAATTTGGGACTAAAATGAATGAAGATGATGAAAAATGTAAATCCAGGGACTGATTTGCTAGTTTACTCAATTTTTATGTTCAAAAATGTAAATCCAGTCATCATGCCAAGGTGGAAAAAAAAAATAAGAATGCCCAGTCATGATGCCACGTAATCAAGTCAAACAAAAAAAATGACACATAAGCAAAAAAAATTGCCACATGTGCATTGAGTCAAAATTGAGGGCATAATTGAAACGTTGGTTGCACATTGAGGGCATGTCTGAACAAAATGAAACGTTAAGGGCATAACTGAAAATCACTACAAACGTTAGGGACATGAAAGGGTGTTTTGCCTAAATTTTATCAAGATGAAGATTGATTTTAGTTTGCTTTCGATGCTTATAACAATTGCAGGTTCTGTGACAGATTGTTCTTCGATTGTAAAGAGAAGGCGGCCGAAATTTGTTCCACCTGGCATAAGGCGAATTCATTCAGTCATAAGGCATAGGTCATAGTTGGAATTATCATCATATACAAGTACAGATAATAATGAAATCTGTCACTCAGTCATACCCTACAAGGCTACAACCAACATCTATATTTTTGATCCCATAAGGCGCATTGTGCCACTCAAAATCTTTTTACTGCCTTTACCCCAAAAACTTTTTGCTGCCTTTTTTACATGATGATATGTACAGTGTTAATCAATAATCATGAGTCATCCATATAAAAGTTAAATAATACAGAGTATAGACTACTCTCATATACAATGTTATCACATATTCACATTATTAAAGTTAAATAACATGTTATCACATATTCTCATATACAATGTTATCGATTTTTTCTTCTTTGACGTCTTTTCTTGGTGCAGTTTACAAGGAATGGGTTTCGGATACGTGATTCAGTTACATTCAACTGTTGCAAGGTTTGGTCTCCTACTTTCATCGTGATGCTAAATTTTATCAGTAAATATCTCTGACTTTCTCTCTCTGAATAATCTCCTAAATTCGAATTATTTCTTTAATTTCTATATATTTCTATCTCCATCTCCATCTTTGTCTGTCTATTTGAATAAGTTTGCCTCAAATCTATAACAGGTTGATGAGTAAAACAACCATGTTGGAGTATATTGTATATCTAATGTTGATTTTCTTTTTTACTTGGCTATCTAAGCAGAAACCATAAAAATTTTGGTTCAGGCTTCCCTCAAATCTGTTATGTTAAAATCTTCCCTCAAATCTAATGAATATGTGAGGGTCTTCAAAGTTGACGCGCCATTGCTGAGAAATATAGCAAGAATTGAATTTAGAAGACAAACAGCATTGCAAGCTCTCATTTGGCCAAGAACGCCAATGCTGAGAAGTATAGCAAGAATGCTTGATGGCTGACAGGGATAGCATTGAGTTACACCAAAAGTTTCCATTTTCATTGATGAGCTTGCAATCTTTTGTCTTTTCAAAAAAATTCTCATATTGTAATAATCATCTTTACTACTTTTTTGGGTGTGGTTTGTAGAAATTGTATAATATTGTACATTTTAAAAGTATCATCTACCTCTATATTTTTCTTCTATATTTCTTTTCATACTATTTTATTTTCTATGTATATGTGCCTTCAAAACAAGGAATTGATTATATCAAAAATCATTGAGAAAAGAATATTCAGATGTGAAGAATTTTCGTAGTATAAAAACTGTATGTGAAAACTGTATTAATTAAATATTGGAATCCTCCCCATACATACCCATTATGAACCATGTGTTGTTCAAGAGAATAAATGAAATTAATTATTATTTTCAAAAGCTTAAATTTAATTAAGGAAACCATAAAAAATTGACCAGGATAAAAAAGACATGATTGACGATGATTAAGGACATGATTAAAGTCAAATACAAGATTAGGTTCAAACTAATAATTGAAATTTGCTACTCAAAATTTAGAAATCCAATTAAAATCTACTTAATATTGGTGATGAAACACATATAAGATTGACGATAATTAGGATTGTGTCTAAAATAACATAATATAGGAATTAATATTTTGAGTACAAATCTTTGTCTAGGATCCAATTTTTAAGTATGCTGAAATTTGTTTTATATAAGAATTATGCCGAAATTTTGGGTGAAGATCAATTATCAAACGGTGTTAGCTTCGATGATATTTAGGATAAGATTTAAAAAAATTTATTACTTTATAAAGACTTTTGAGAAAACAAATTGACTATAATGATGAGCCAAAAACATCTTTTTAATCCCTAAACTTTATACTAACTATCAATTTTGTCGTTATTTGTTTTCTGTTGTTAATTTTGGTCATTTTATTATTTTTTCTTACTTTACCCAAATATTAACAACAAATTCTACATGATTGATGACATGTAATGTCAAATCTTAACTCGGATTGAAAAAATATGAAGTTTAAGGATTAAAAAGAGACAGAATTGAATACAACAAAACAATAGGACGAAATTGATAGTTGGTGTAAAATTTGGAGACCAAATAGGCCAAACCCCAAAGCATTGTGTTCATCCTCTGGCAACCAAAATGAAGCTGCTAGTTCATAGTCCCACTCAAGAAGATTAAACAAGAAAAGATTTGATACTTTTTTGGATTTTGCTATTGATGTTGTTATTGTTTTTTGATTTTTTACCTATTTCGCCTAAACATGAACTGAAATAATATTTTATCGCAAAATATTATATTTATAATTAAATAATAGATATACTTTTCTCACATATTTTGTGTTTAAGGTACATTTATAAATATCATGATTCAAACTTTTTTATATGAAATTCTCTTACAAGTTAGTAATATGGAATGAGTTATTAATAAAATTAAACATGTACTTTTTCTATATATATCTCCCTTTATTAATAATTCGACCAATGAATGAAATTAATTTTTGTTTAGACCGTTACATGATAGGCGGAAAAAATCCATAATTTAAAGAAAAAAAAATTTCAAGCTATTAATCGATTAGGATTAATTTTAGTATAATATATTATAATAGTTTTTATTGGGTTTTCTAACACATATGTTACCACCATTATTTTCAAACACTAAAAAACATCTTTCCATCTCTATTTTCTTTGAAGTGAATAAAAAAATTATACTTTAATTCAAGGTATAAAACTAATGAAATTTTTTTATGTATTGAAAACTATGATTGGTTTGGTTAATCTCTTAATGTAGTTGAGAAGATTTTAGCAATAATTCCTTCCAATTCTAAGATTCCTTTCAAATTTCAACTTCATCAATTTTCTTTAATTTTGTCCTTTGCAATGACTATCAACAAAAATCAAAGTCAATCATTATCAATAATTGTTCTATATCTACCACATCCGGTGTTCACTGATAACATACTACAATTAGAATCAATTTAAGCAGTCATAAAAAATTGATTTCCATGTTGTAAATTGATCATTATTGTTTTGGCAAATATATGGGTTAAATCATATTGTTATATTAGACAAGCAGTTAAATATAGTGATATTACAAATCATTTGAACATGATTGATGACTATTTATTGAACATGTTAAGTTTTTGAATTATTATAAAGGATATTCGTCTATTTTTTGTTTTTGTTTTTGACAACTATTGGATGGTTTGGATTAATTGTGTGTACCAACCGCTGATGTATATGGTAATTTGCTGTTTTTTTTTTCTACAATTCTTTTTATGCTAAGAATTGCTATTTACAAAACGACATTGGTTTATGGTTATGCAATCACAAATAAATCAAATTCCTTATATTGGAATATGATACATTTATTTTGGTTTATGAAGGCATATCAGTCTGTAACAATAAAAAATTAAAATGTATATCAATAACAATTCCATCATATCAGTCATAATTGAAAAATAACTTATGAAGCATTTACAATTAGCATCTCCCCGTGCAACGCACGGGTACTATAACTAGTTAAGTGTAACATTCTCTCCTATAAAGCATAGTTATTGGCAGAGATATGAGACAAAACACGTCAAACTTTTAAAATTATGTGATACAACACAATATATATTTACAAATATAAAAATTAAATATCTATAATTCTTGATGAAAATTTTAAAAATTTCAATATCTATTAATGACATATATTATATATGTTGTTTATTTCTATTATTTTCCATGTCAAAGTTTTAAAAAATGATTTTATATTTTGAAACCTATAGATATATATATGTATCGTACGGATGTCGTATGAGTGTTGGACATAAACACATGTTTGAAATAGTGACATTCTCATATTGAAGTGTTCATGCTTCATAGATCCTTTCACATTATATGTCAATTAACTTTTATTTTTTTAACTTTCTCTCAAAAAATAATTATATATTTAGTTATTTAAAAATATTAAAGTTAATTAAGTATTTTAACGAAAAATATTTATTAGAATTTAGAGTGAATTACAAGAAAGGTCCTTGTGGTTTGGAGTAATTAGAAATCAGGTCCCTGTGGTATATTTTCGTCCAAAAGGTAATGGATCCCATGGTTTTTATCAAAATTCCACCCTTCTTTCAAAATTTTCTTTCATTCAAGTCCTTGATTCATCTTAGATTGTCCATAAAGTTTATCATCTTTTTTTTAAACATGACCCAAAACTTTCAAAACAAAAATAAAATTATAAGTTTATAACCTTCATTTTCATTTTTTCCCAATAATTATCAAAATTTTCAATTCAACTCATTTACCTTCTTCATTCATCTTCTTCCTCTTCATTTCCTCTCTTCTCTTGATCTCACTCTTCAAGGGGAGAAGAGAGGAATTGAAGAGGAAGAAGATGAATAAAGAAGAAGGTGAACGAGTTTAATTGAAGATTTTGACAATTATTGGCAGAAAATAAAAATGAAAGTTATAAACTTTTAATTTTATTTTTGTTTTGAAGGTTTCTGAGACTTGTTTAATGAAAATGATAAACTTTCTGGATTATTCTGAGATGAATCAAGGACTTGAATGAAAGAAAATCTTGAAAAAAAGGGGTGCAATCTTGATAAAAACGTTGGGATTCGTTAATTTTTTGTCAGAAATATATCACATGGACCTTTTCTTGTAGCGGAGTAAACCTCAAGCCTGATTTTGATATTTTTTGAACCACAAAGACCCGATCTCTAATTACCCAAATTACAAGGACTTTTCTTGTAATTTACCCTAAAATTTAAAAATAAGTCAATATCTTTTTCTAACCAATGATCAACTTTAATGTTGACCATCACAATATTAGAGTATTAAACTTCACTTGTTATCTTTCACATTATGTTGACAATCACATTTCAAAGAAATTAAATTACATAATTTGATTTTAAATCAAATAAATTAGAAAGCTTATCTCCAAGATTATAATATTAATTTAGTTTAAAAAGATACTTGCAACTTGCAAACAATACAATATAATAAACCAGATGCATTCAGTCATGGAGAAATATGAGTGATTACTGATTACAAGACATTTTTAAGTAATTAAACATATCTTAATGTTTGGCAATTGTCAATTTCTCATTGTCTCGCTTCTTTGCTATTCATATTCCCACACTCTTTCTCAAAAACAGAATCATTGAGCAGAAAAAGTAGAAAAGAAGGTGAAACGAACTCACTTATTAATTTACTTTATAATTTACAAAAAAACTAAAATATAAAATAATAAGTAATAATATTTTTTAATTAAAATATTTATCTATAAATTTAGTAATTAATTTCTCGCTGTCTTATAACTTATAAGATTTTTAAAATTCTAAAATCCTTTAATTTCAAATATTCGTATATTTAATGCCCACTCACCCTTGTTCTATTTTAAAAGGTGAAATTTAGCAATTTTCTTTTTATTTTAACTTGTGGGATCTATAATTTTATGAAAACATAAAATTAAAAATCTCTACACGCAAATTATCAATCTTTTTCAAAATGAAAGACTCAACTCTTAAGGAATTTGAATTTGAATTTTGAGGTTAATCCAAAAGATAAACAATTTAGTAACAGCCAAATAAGATTTTAGATTTAAAATTTTATAAATGTATTTATTCTTATGACTTGCATAATAGCTGAGTGCAAAATGATTATGTTAAACGACTTCACTTAGCTATGAAGTTGGTGACTTTGGATGTCATTTGAAGTCTACGGAACGAGAAAGTATGGAAGCACGTTAAGATCTCTTCGATAACGACAGTCAAAATTATCACCTCATGTGTGTTTCATTATGTTAGTATCTTTAATTCTAATCAATCTAGTTTTCACTGTACTAACTACTATGATGAGGCTAGAGGTCCAAGGATTCGTAGCTTCTTCAAGCATAGATGTAAACAAGTTTAATCGTGAGCCCCCTCTGTGAGTAAGTGGTTTAACCTGTACCCGAGTCTCTAGTTCTTGACTTTTTTTTTTTAATGTTTTCACAGTTTTTTAGTTTGATAAAAAAATTGTTTTTAAATGGTGAAAAATAATCCTTAAGTGATGGTGATTAATTTAATAATTTATAACCTTTGAAGAAGATTTTTATGAATTAAATACATTTAAAATTAAATTTATTTTTATTTTAAAATTATGATTATGTATTGTTTATTTTGGGATATAAATGGGAAGGTACTCAAAATTTTATCCCTCACTATTTTTAATCTAGTATACTTTATTTATTTTTTATGAATTAATATTTATATCTTACCAAATATTTAGTAGACCCCAAATATTTAAAATACTCAAAATATTTAAAGATAATGATATTTTAATTGAAAAATCAAATATATTTAATATCTAATACTTTTAATAAAAACAAATTAATTAAAAAAATAGTAAAATATAAAATTTAATACATAAATAATAATAAAATATTTATATCGTAAAATGTCAAACATCGATAGCTTAACTATTCTTTTTTTCTTTTGTAACAATAAACTTTAGGTGGGTTGGGTCTCGACGCTTACCAAAATCTGGGTATGCATCAAGGCTCTATGAGTGTTTATGGAGGTATTTACAGATTACCTACCAACAAAGCTCTTACATCGATAGCAGGATTTGGACTCACGACCCTAAATCCTAAATTCAAATCAATGTATTAGAACTCATTTTAATCTTCTAATAAACTCATCCAAGCGGGTTATAAACCAACTCTTGGACCAACCTTTATCGGCACTATTCATTTATTTTAGAAGAATATAAAATAAATGAGAGAATATTTTACTCATTAATATTTGATAGATTTTTTTATTTTTTACTAATTATATTTTAAATATTCAATATTTAATGAATTTCAAATATATTTTTACCAGCGAATTCGAATAAATATAAATGGATTAATCTAACATGTGCTCTTAGGGCACATTTTAAGATTTCTTCTGATTGGTTAGTAGAGCATCTCATATCTTGAAATCTACGAAAATTCATTTAAAAAATAATTTTTAATGTTTGAAAACTCACTTGACCAATCAAAAGAAACCTAACTTGTGCCCTTAAGGCACATGTTAGAAGGACCCAATATAAATATACCCAAATTAGTGAATTACCTTTCCCTAGGTTCAGACCAAAATAAGAAAAAAAATCATTCCGCACAGCAATCCTGTCCTTAGCACATAATGATTGCGCGAAAAAGCTTTAAAAAGGATAAAAATATGTTTTGGTCCTTAATATTTATATTAAATTTTATGTTGTTCCCTAATATTTTGTTTTTCGTTTTGGTCTTTAATATTTTCTAAAAATTTTATTTTAATTTTTAATTATTAAATGTAATTATATTTCTTAAAATTAAAATAAAATTGAGGATAGATAAGGAGAATCAAGATAAGATTTTGGCAAAAAACAAAAAAAAACAGAAAGTAGAACTTGAAAACTGTAAAGACGTCTCTCACGTGGAATAGCGAAGTTCACCTTCAAAATTTCCTACAATAAGGACAATTTATAGTGGTTACTGATTACTATTTCACACATCGATAATGATAGATATAAATAAAAATGCAATAATACAAATACGCAGACAAAGGACATATCCACAATATCTAAAATTAAATGTATTCAATATCTAATATTTAATATCTAATATTAATAAATTAAAATAGACTAATTAAATATAATAAATATAAAATTTAATTATGAAATAATAAAATATTAATACTAGTAGTCGTTTATTTTAAATGAATATGTAGTAATTAGACAATAACTAATTACCCATTGATATTTTGTAATTATTTTTATTACTTGTATCTTATTTTAATATCTAATATTTGACGAAATTTAGATATTTTTTTACCCCAATAAGTTCAAACAAATATCTATTCATTCTGTAATGCACTTCTCTAACAAAAAGACTAAAAAAAACAAGGCCAAAGTCTCAAATTGGTCACTTGTATATGGGGTGGATTTCAAATTGATCCCTTATTTTTTTGGGTAAATTACACTTTGGTACCCTGTAGTTTGACCCTATTTCACTTTGGTACCCTGTGGTTTGAAACTTGACACTTTGGTACCCTATGGTATTCTCCATTAACACTTTGGTACCCTTGGGAGCTATTTTGTAATTTTAACCATAACAAATTTTGCAAAAATTACATATTGACCTCAAAAAATTTTAAATTTTTCATTTTAGTCCCTAGATAATATTTATTCAGGGACATATTTGTAATTTTCTGAAAAATTTTTGAGGTCAATATGTAATTTAAAGATTGGAATATACTATTTAATTTTTAAAATATCAAAACAGAATATTAATTAGTGTTTTTTATGAACTAAATAGTATATTGTATTAATCTTTCCAGGACTAAAAAGTTATTTTGATCTTTTAAAAAATAAATATGTATTGTAATATTTCAAGGATAATTGTCCATCCGATAATTTTTTTAGAGGCCAAATTGTTACTTTACACTATTGTAAAAGTTGATTATTTGTTCATTACTTTTAGTTCAAAAATTTCTTTGAATTGATGTTTGAGATATTGCCATCACGAATGGTTTAGTTTTAAGTTAAATTGATGAACAAAAAAAAAATTCATGATTATAAAGTATAAATTCAATTTTAATTTTGAGATTAAATGTTCCCTAATCATCAACGATAAATACAAAGTTATGAGTTTCTTTTAACAACTATTTTGAGACCATCAACAAACGTGGTCAAATCGAGTTCCGAAAGTGAGTAACTCATCTCACATTCAAACAAGTGAAGTTGGTCCTAACTCTCTCATTTCTAGTTCAAATACGACAAATTCAAAACTATGTACTAACTCTCGAAGAGTTTTTTCTTTAATTTTCCTAATTAAAGTTTCTAACAAATGAGATCATATAACTTCTCGAAAGTAGGTTTCACACCAATTTCAAACATGTAGAACCAATCTAGAAAAATGAAATTAAGGGACCAATTTGAAATTCACCCTATATATAAATGACCAATTTAAGACTCTAGCCAAAAGAAAAAAACAAACAAAAAGGAGCAGGTGAAAATGAAATCATCTATCACGTGGAATTGCAAAGGCCACCTGCAAAATTTCCACCAATAACGACAAATTCACACAGAGAGAATGATAGAGATAGAAATACAATAGCCAATATAATAGAAAAAAAGAGGACACACATTCACAATATCCAAAAGGGGCGAAACCAAAACCCAAATACAACTCTCACACAAGTCACATCTCTGATCTCTCTCTGTCTGTGCTTAATTAATTTCAGTACTCAAATCTCAATCTAATTCATCCTCATCCATCAATGGAAGCTAGCCTAATTTCTCGCGACAACGACGAAGAGAAGACGAGGTCGTCGTCGTCGTATTTGCTCTCATGGAGTTCATTCAAAGAGGAATCGAAGAGAAATTTGTCAATCGCAGGACCTCTGATTCCTGTGATTAATTCTCAGTTTTTGATGCAAGTCATTTCGATTATGATCATCGGTCATCTCGGCGAGCTTGCTCTATCTAGTACAGCCTTGTCCGTCTCACTCGCCGGCGTCACTGGCTTCAGTTTTCTCGTAAGTCATCACCAGCCACACTTTGTTTAATTACTTCTTCTTTCATTTGATTTCTTTCTTTTTCGTACTTAATCTGACTGTGTCTCTCTATCTATGCTACTTCTTTGATTTCTTGATTTTATGAGAATTTCTGGAGATGAATTAATACCGTGTTGTGTGATTATAGCTTTCAAATTTGGATAAATTGTTAGCGATTTGCATATATCATCATCTAAGTGGGAACGAATTAAGGCATTCAGATTTGAGGATTGGAATTTTACTTCTATTAAACCCAATTCGTTTGCGTTTTGATTATAATCTGTTCTGATTATAATCATAATAAATATGTTCGTTTACGTTTTTTTTCTGATCAAATTATAATTATGATTTTTTTATAATCAAACACACTCAATTATACTTATATCTCTATATACATACCTAAAATTACCTATACTCTCATTCATTCAATCATAAATCGCAAGGGCAAAATGGTCATTTCCATAAATATTGGGCCATTTTACAATTACTCATTATTGTGTAGGGCTAAAATGTTATTTTGCCCAAAATATTTAGGGATCAAATTGGCAATTTAGCCATTCTCGCAATCCCTCGTCTCTGCGTCTCCGTCGCCTCTCTCTGATCTCTGTCGTTCTCTCTCTCTCATCTCCGTCATTTCTCTCTCACTCTCTCGTCTCCGTTGTTTCTCTCTCTCTCGTCTCCGTGTCTCTCTCTCATTGTCGTTTCTCTCTCTCATCTCCGTCATTTCTCTCTCACTCTCTCGTCTCCGTCGTTTCTCTCTCTCTTCTCCGTGTCTCTCTCTCATCGTCGTTTCTCTCTCTCTCATCTCCGTCGAGTATAGCAGCTGCCCTTCGGAGTGTGCTGATCGTGCTATGGTGGTGATTTAATTAGGTAGGAGTAAGATGAATTAAAGGAGGAGGAGATGGACGCGATGGGAAACCAGGTTTATGCCGAAATTTTTGGGCAAAATTCATGGGAAACAGTATCTAATTTACATAAACCAGGTTTATGGGAAACCAGCCTTGTAATTCATCATCACTTGATGAATTGATTCTCACTGTACAGAGAGAGAGAGAGAGAGAGAGAGAGAGAGAGAGAAAGAGAGATTTATGCCAAATTGAAAAAAAAATTCGGGTCCAGAGTATTTTTATCTTCTCTCTCATCTGCTGCGAAACGGTGCATCATTTTCTTCGCTGGTCCACCAAATGTCGGTAAAAAATTGTACATTTTAATCCTTTTGGTCCACCATTACATAGGCCAAAATTCATTCGGTGCACCAAATCAAATAATCACCCCCCACTTGCACATGAAAAAAATCAAGTTTTTACGCTTTTCAAGACAAACAGTAACATATTTTGATTTTTTTTCAAGCAACAATCATATCCAAACACATTTTGATTATAATAAAATCACACCTTATTTTTTCCAACTTTTTCCTCCATTTATACCCCTATACAATTTATCAATTTCCTTACTTTTTATCCACCTACCACAATCATTACATACCCATTTTAATAAGGGTAAAATACAGGAAAAGTACCTGTGGTTTGGCCTAATCTCACTTTTATGACGTGTGGTTTCAAAAGTTGCACATTAGGTACCTGTGTGTTTCGCCGTTAAACAGAAGCAGTACTTGTGTAATTTTTCGTTAAATTTTTGACGGAAAAAGTAGTACTTGTGGTTTCAAAAGTTGCACATTAGGTACCTTTGGTTTTGCTGAAGCTTGAACTACATATTAGCTTCATATTTTGAACATTAAACGATGAAACCCAACACTCTCTTCATCTTCATCATCATCTTCTTCCCATAAACTCAACAAACCCTCATTTCTCATACGAATTTCAAATCCCACTCATCAAATTAAATCAAAAATCACACACACACACATAGATATACATTAGTCAGAAATCACCCGAATTATCATCTCCAAATTTCTCGGCGGAATTTTGAAGCAATTTCAAAGATTTAGGGTTTCTAATTTGATTTGATGAAATTAGGGTTGTTGAAATTGCAGATCGAAGAGGGTTTCTGTAATACCCCAAGGTACCATGTTAGACATTAGACTTAGCATTTGACTTAAAAGTAAATTGTGTAGTTAATCTAGAAGTCCTTATGAGCTTGTGGTTAAATTTTGAGAGCAACCTGACAAAAAAATTTTATCCGTGTTTCATTTTAATTTTATTATAAGACACTTTTGAGTAAGAAATAATAAATTATAGATATAATATTTTTGAAAGGAAAATATATATTTGGAACCTACTATTTTCAATGAATCCAACAATATAATTTTTTTCAAAAATCTCTATTTCTAGAACTTTTGAGTTTTAGGGACTGTTTTGAAAGAATTTAAATGTTTTTGGGCAATACTATGGATCTAGCCTCTTTCTCCTTGCATCAAAATTACTTTTTTGCCCCCCCAAATTTGGCCAAAATAGCAAAACAACCCTTTCTTTAACGGAAAATTACACAAGTACTGCTTTTGTTTAACGGCGAAACACACAAGTACCTTATGTGCAACTTTTGAAACCACACGTCATAGAAGTGAGATTAGGCCAAACCACAAGTACCTTTCCTGTATTTTACCCTTTTAATAATTTCACACCAAATAATCAACAATTATCCAAACACCACTACAAAAATAATCAACTTTGATTATAATCACACTACGATTATAATCAAAACAAATTTTATTAAAAACGCAAACAAAGAGTGAACTAACAATTTGGTCTTGAAATATTATTGACATCTCAATCTTTAAAAAATTAAAACGGTATATTAATTCATTCTTTTAATAAATAAATTAAATAATATATTATTTTAATCTTTTAAGAACTTGAAAATATACACTAGCTATTTTAATATTTTAGGAACTAAATGTGTATTTTAATATTTAAGAAATTTCATAAGTCAAATCTAAAATATACTGTATAATCATCATGTAAGGGGGAACGAAGGCATTCAGATTTAAGGATCGGAATTTTACTTCAATTGATAGACTCATCTTATTCAAAAGAGTAAACTAATAATTTGGTAAAAGTCAATTTTTAAAGATTGGAATATACTATTTAATTTTTAAAATATCAAAATAGAATATTAATTAGTGTTTTTTATGAACTAAATAGTATATTGTATTAATCTTTCCAGGACTAAAAAGTTATTTTGATCTTTTAAGAAATAAATATGTATTGTAATATTTCAAGGATAATTGTCCATCCGATAATTTTTTTAGAGGCCAAATTGTTACTTTACACTATTGTAAAAGTTGATTATTTGTTCGTTACTTTTAGTTCAAAAATTTCTTTGAATTGATGTTTGAGATATTGCCATCACGAATGGTTTAGTTTTAAGTTAAATTGATGAAAAAAAAAAAATTCATGATTATAAAGTATAAATTCAATTTTAATTTGCCCAATTAAAACTATGTACTAACTCTCGAAGAGTTTTTTCTTTAATTTGCCCAATTAAAGTTTCTAACAAATGAGATCATATCACTTCTCAAAAGTAGGTTTCACACCAATTTCAAACATGTAGGACCAATCTAAAAAAATGAAATTAAGGGACCAATTTGAAATTCACCCTATATATAAATGACCAATTTAAGACTCTAGCCAAAAGAAAAAAACAAACAAAAAGGAGCAGGTGAAAATGAAATCATCTATCACGTGGAATTGGAAAGGCCACCTGCAAAATTTCCACCAATAACGACAAATTCACACAGAGATAATGATAGAGATAGAAATACAATAGATAATAGAAATAAAGAGGACACACATTCACAATATCCAAAAGGGGCGAAACCAAAACCCAAATACAACTCTCTCACAAGTCACATCTCTGATCTCTCTCTATCGTTCTCGATCTCTCTCTGTCTGTGCTTAATTAATTTCAGTACTCAAATCTCAATCTAATTCATCCTCATCCATCAATGGAAGATAGCCTAATTTCTCGCGACAACGACGAAGAGAAGACGAGGTCGTCGTCGTCGTATTTGCTCTCATGGAGTTCATTCAAAGAGGAATCGAAGAGGAATTTGTCAATCGCAGGACCTCTGATTCCTGTGCTTCAATCTCAGTATTTGATGCAAGTCATTTCGATTATGATCATCGGTCATCTCGGCGAGCTTGCTCTATCTAGTACAGCCTTGTCCGTCTCACTCGCCGGCGTCACTGGCTTCAGTTTTCTCGTAAGTCATCACCAGCCACACTTTGTTTAATTACTTCTTCTTTCATTTGATTCATTTCTTGCTTTTTCCTACTTAATCTGACTCTGTCTCTCTATCTATGCTACTTCTTTGATTTCTTGATTTTATGAGAATTTCTGGAGATGAATTAATACCGTGTTGTGTGATTATAGCTTTCAAATTTGGATAAATTGTTAGCGATTTGCATATATCATCATCTAAGTGGGAACGAATTAAGGCATTCAGATTTGAGGATTGGAATTTTACTTCTATTGAAAGAGTTATGTTAAAGAGTGAACTAACAATTTGGTCTTGAAATATTATTGACATCTCAATTTTTAAAAAATCAAAACAGTATATTAATTAATTCTTTTAATGAATGAATTAAATAATATATTATTTTAATCTTTTAAGAACTAAAAATATATACTAACTATTTTGATATTTTAAGAATTAAATGTGTATTTTAATATTTAAGAAATTTCATAAGTCAAATCTAAAATATACTGTATAATCATCATGTAAGGGGGAACGAAGGCATTCAGATTTAAGGATCGGAATTTTACTTCAAAAGCGTTCTCTGTTTGCTAGTGGGAATCAATTCAAATGGTGGGAGAAATGGGTTTATGAGAGTAAGTATTGGCCGTGTTGTCTATTTCGAATTCCCTTCCTTTTTGTTCTTCATCTAGATAATAAGGTTTTGAAAATTAGGTTGGTTATTGAATCGTGAGGGAATCAATTTGGTTATTCTGAAGATAACACCCAATTACATTCACCCACTACTCCATTAATACCCAGAGAATTGCTAGATGGTGTGGATGATGCCATAGTGTTTGGTCGGAGTTTCAAAACGGCAGTGGCGAAAGTATTTTCCGGCGTGGTGGGAAATGGGATGATGATGATGGAAGAGATTGTGCAAAGCCCGCCGCGAGACACTGCTCCGATGTACAACTCCGCCGTGAAAAACGAGTCACGTCCACTGTTCGCGCACACCGTCAAATCTGCCGCGAACCGAAGCGAACCGCCGGGAATCAGAGAGAGATCGGCGGCGGAGTTGTGCGAACAGTTGACGGAGTGCGCGAACAGTGGTTCCCGGCGGTTGACGGAGTGCGCGAACAGTTGACGGAGAGCGCGAACAGTTGACGAAGAGTTGACGGCGGAGTTGTGCGAACAGTTCTCGGCGGTTGACGGTGTTTCGCAGCGGAGAGAGAGAGAGAGAGAGAGAGAGATTTTGTATTTTTTGGGTAAATTCACTTAAAATCTTAATTTACTTTCTTTTCTTACGTTTGATTCTATTATAAAAAGAAAAGGACCTTAATATAAGAAAATAAAACTTTTGGGGATGATAGTTTATTTTTCCTCTTTTTTTAACGGAAAAATGGATGAAAAACGTTAGAGGGACCAACTTTTTCAAGTTTTGCATAACTGGGGGACCAATATGGAACAAAAAATAA